>JAGJRP010000139.1:0-77016 GCA_022832235.1 Lepidurus couesii
GGTTTTTCAAAGCATGGACTTCGTCTGTCAATGCAATGATTTGGGCCAAGTTGCGATCTTGGTTTCCACTAAGGGTAATGATGGCCTTAATTGATGGCCTTAGGGTAATGATAACAAATTCTTTATTGACATTAATCCACTGTTTTTTATTTACGAAATGGTTTTCAGCACAATTTCGAGCACTTCACAATCAGTTAAAGGTTACACTTGGTTAGAACGGCCGTGGCTTTGATATTACTGCAAACATGGCTTTCACAAAGTATCAGCTATCGCTTATGATGACCATGTTGATCACTGGGTCGTTCGCCACACTGCAAGTACTTTGTAATTTTGATCATCACCTTGATTTTAATTAATTTTGACTGCTTGAATTAAGATGGGTAGATATGATGGATGCCGTGAATTCCGTTGGAGAGGCTGTGCCCTTTAATCATGCATTTGTGCAGAGTGTTGTAATGTTTATGGGGGAAATGCTCTGCCTCATAGCATATACGATGCTATCGTGCATTACAGAAGGAGCAATGATGTAAGTTTTATGTACTTATTACATATACGTGATAAGTAAATTAACTAGGTACAATTTAACAGATGGATTTGTCGTCCTGGATACCCGACAAACACACGTTGCTTCTTTTCTATCCTTCGGCACTTCTCGATATGTTGTCATCGTGCCTTATGTACAGTACTCTCCAAAAAAAACGACCCCAGCAAACCATACCGTCTAATGGCCCGCAACTGTGCGTCTGGGAACAGCACTATAAAGCAGTACTAGGGCTATTCGTACGGCTATTCGCAGCACTGTTTCCAGACACGCCGTGGCGGGCCTGGGCCATTAGGACAGTACGGTTTGTTGGGGTCGTTTTTTTTGGAGAGTACTGTACACCGGGCTCGGAATGACGTATGCGTCGAGTTATCAAATCTTGCGAGGTAAGCCTTTTTAATTTTTCTTATTTTTAAAAAGTAAAATTTGGACACACCCTATTTGTTCTGTTTTGTTTCATTTAGGTTCGGTAACCATCTTTACTGGTATACTTTCGGTCATATTCTTAAAGAGAAGACTTTCTATGGCTGCTTGGAGTGGGATGGTGCTCATGATGATTGGTCTTATCATTGTTGGTTTGACGGACTTTCTATTCGCCGGCGAAGATTCGACCATTGTTAATTCAACTGACGCGCCTAATCAGTTTGTTATGGAATATTTCACTGATTCGAATGAACCTACCGAAGAATCAGATTATACGGTATCGGGTATTGTTACTGGTAAGAATCTCACATTGCGGGTCATGAAAAAGGCGACGTAATACATTTACTGCTGCTCTGTCTAGGCGATGTACTAATCGTTATAGCTCAAGTCATAACCGCCATCCATTTGGTATACCAAGAGAAATTTTATTCGAAATACCAAATTGCTCCCTTGCAAGCGGTGGGGTTTGAAGGTATAGACAGACATCTGTCTTCTTTTATCTATTTTTCCTGATTACTTTTTTATCGGTTTACTCAGGAGTCTTTGGGTTTTTCATGTTAAGTATTTTGTTGCTTCCATTCTACTACATTCCTGTGCCGGAATCATTCTCGGGGAATCCCCGCAACGTAATGGAGGATGTTTTGGATGCGTTTGTACAGATAGGAAATAATGGACTCACTCTTATAGGGTTAATAAGTATTCCGGACTATTATTACAACAGACTAGGAGTTAATATATGTTTGTATATCTTCTGTATTAGTGTCCATCTTCAGCCTCGCTTTCTTTAATTTCGCTGGGGTTAGCGTGACCAAAGAATTATCAGCTACTACTCGAATGGTGATTGACAGCACCAGAACCGTAGTTGTTTGGTTAGTTATAGTTTGTCTCTAGCATATGGCAGCCATTCCTATGGCCGCACGTAAGTTAACACTATTGCAAGACACTCGCATAAAAAGGATAATAACTATATAACTTGTCAGTTGGTTGGATTTGCTGTACTTTTAACTGGTACTTGCGTTTATAATTAACAACATAATTCCTATTCCGTGCTTCCCGCAAGTACCGAGTATATCAACATCCTCTGCTACAGACGGATGTCCTTCATCCGCACAAATATCTGGCGGAGTTGATATAGCGAATCCAGTTTTGCAAAAGAAATGGAAAACAGCGTCGACGTTGCCAAAGAATCAGCGAACGTACGATTATCAATAAATGCGACTTCGTAAAAAAACATACAATTGGAGAAGAACGGTATTTAACTCAACAGAGCATTTCATGTCCGATTTACAGCTCTTAAAAGACATTTAATTCTTATTTTTTAGAACCTTATCGTTATCGAGTTCATTTATTTATTTTAATGTATGTTAAGGCTTTTTTTTCGCGTATACGCTTACATGTTGACTGCGCGCTTGACTTGGCCTGTATAGTTCATTTTTTGCAATTTAATGCACATAAAAGAACGTTTTATCTTCAAGGATTTCGTTTATCTGCAGGCAAATATTAGTTACAGGGACATCACGTTCGCCAGCAAAAACTGCGCAGTTTAAGNTTAACCAGGGAGTATATTAGAGTAAGAGTGCAAACTGAGACGGATTACTCATATAACATGCACGCAGTAGTGTACCTCCTCTACCGTCATCGCGGGTAATTACAAGCTAGCGAAAGTGGCTGAAATTAGTCAGTGGAAATCTGTTGCGCAAAAAAATTTTTCGCTGAATAACTAAGATAATTTCTTTGAGTGCAAACATGGCTGATACATTGAGATGGAGACGTAATTTCATGGAAGTATTCGCGGAACTATCTCCGGATCAGTGGCAACTGGAATACGACGAAGAAGGCCGTCCTGAGACACGCGGAAATCCAAGGAATTGCACCAGCAAATTTTCCTTCACTTGCTCTGTAAGTTTTTATTTTTACCTTTTCTTGCGTGCATTCAATCGCGAAGTATAAAAACATAATACACATCCAAAAAGGAATGCGAGAAAACCTGGAGTTCTATTATGGCAACGGCTAGTTTTTGGATACCATTTGATGACTGTAAGAAAAAACGGCATCCAGGTACGGAAATCGTTTACAACCCTCACACTTGATTGATTCCGCTTTAGACTTTAGCTTCGATTGTTTGTCGGCCAAAATGAGCGCGCTTACACTGAGAAACAAAGAAGTCTCTCGATACCCTAATGGAAGCAAATTGTCAACGAAATCTTGTTAGGAACCTTCCGTAAAGGACCGAGTTGGCAATCAACCACCCATTAAGCCCAAAATTCATTTCCGCCTATGGGGTCAAAAATGCAGCAAGTGCACGAAGGTTTTCGAAAATGCAAACTGGCCGGAGGCTGAAATCCGAAAAGTATGTTATTCTTTTAGCTTTAAGAAGGAAGAATTAATTACTTGGAATTTTCGAACATAGGCATTGGAAAGTATTCTTGGTACAGTCAAGTTCCATATCTACGGACTTGGTGAACAGCGAACTTATGAAGGGAAAAGAAGTCGCATGAACGCTCCACACGCAGAAGATTTGTGTGAAGCTTGCAAAAATGGCGTTAAACACTAAATATACTTGGAGGTACCTGTATACGTAACTAAAAAGTTTGATTTTTGTCAGTACTTTCGCATTTTTGCACGCATTTATGTTACTCTGGCTTAATTTTATTAAACTATTAATTGGAATCTTGAATTAATCTTGAAAAAGCAATCAGAAATAAACGAGTAACCTTACAAGTATAACAAAATGCTTTAACCATTCATTTCTGTATTTCTCAACTACATATATTTTGTTCACAGCTTGTTTTGATAACCCGTATTCCAGCACCCCGCCCTTGGAATATTAGAGTGAAATAAACGAAGGTAAATCGCCTACAGGAGGTCGTATTCTATTCCCCTCCTCGTCGATGGCATGGTTTGACTGAATTTGATTACTGCATTCTTCTACAGAAGTCTCACCTTTAATTCTTGCCATTCTTTGCAGGATCCTTTGCCGTATGCTCTGCAGGTTTGGTTCAAAGTAGCGTTGAGTAGCTTCCGGTTTTGCATCCTTGGACTCCGTCGAAAACTGTGAGGGATTTGATATTTTAGGAACCTTCCTTTTGGCTTCTCCAATATTGTTCTTCACGAAGGTCTTTTTGCCCGGCTGTGATTCTGATTCATGCTTCTTGGCACACTACACATCACACATTAAAAAAAAAGTTATTAAAAATACTAAAAAATACTTCAAAATACATGTAAAATACTTAAAAAATACTCAAAATACTTAAAAAATACTCAAAATACTTAAAAATACCTTATCTCCAAGAGGGCAATAGCCATTAGTAAAGGCGATGCAAACAGGTGCATCAGCACAAACATTGACATGGCGAAATGGACAATCTGATCCTTTCATACAAACACCCCGCAGGAAAAACTGACAAGTTGGGAGTTTATTTGAATCAACTTTATGCGAAAGTAAACAGTTTTCTTTGTGACATTTTCCAGCAAGGAACCTGATAAACCAGAAAATGTATACTTTCGAAAGAATATCTGATAAGAGTATACATACCCACGGCAAACAGCAACACGGTTAGGGTCATGGACGTACTTGCAAAAACCTTTTTGATTACGAGCACATTTTCCCAACCGGTTATAAAGAAGACAGGGTAAGTTGATCTTCCGTCTCGAGTTGATCAACGTAGCAATACTTCTATGCTTGACAAGGCTGCAAAAAAAATATAAAAACTAATAATAATAATAATAATCAAGTAACATGATCCTTTCCCAACACACGAAACTTACCTAGCCGTATTGACAACCGACTGCGCTTGCAGTTTTGGTTTCCCGGACAGTTGAGAGCTAAGCCTGCGGAGCGTTTTGCCATTGTTGCGACTCTCAAAACGAGCACCGCGTAACTTGACAAGCTTGTGACTCAGTAAAGTTGACACGTTTTTTTGTCGTTTAACTGGGGAAAACCGGAATGGGGCATACTTGGTGTGGAAATAAGGATAAGTGCGGAGATGGTTTTTAGTTATGGAACGTCTCTCCACCTGAAATTGGTTTCGACTCGTCATACGGTCCTTAATAAGGCGAAACCTTGAATTTACAAGCACGGGTGTTCTGCCAACGCTAGGTGATGAGCGTTTCTTTATTAACTTGTAACGAGTTTTTAGCTTCAAAGGGGTAGTTGAAGAAAAGGAGTTTTTCCTCAAGGCACTGCCTAACGGCACCAATTTAGGAAGTTTAGACATTGGGCTTTTGCTGTGTTTACGAACGAGTTTTGTCTTGGATAAAATTAAGGGTACGTTTTTGTCTAGATGGGGTTTCAGCTTGGTAGCAATGGGCTTACGAACTAATTTGGTTTTGTTAAACACTTTATATGCTGATGTTGAGGTCACGGGTGAGACCTGTTTCTCCTTCGTAGAATCAGCCGTAACTTTAGATGCCAGTGAAACCGAACCGTTGTTACATTTCTTATATTTGCTAACACGGGGAGTTAATTGATACGTTTGCGAATCACTTGCGCGCGGAAAGGCTGGTTTTACAACCGAAGAACTGACTGTTTTAGCAGAATTCGATGTAAAAGCTTTAACTCTTTCTTCTAAATCAGCTAAACCTGGAACGCTACTCAATTTGCTAGAACCCAAAGAGGTTGTCCTTTCTACTGCAAGCGCGTTTCTAGCTACTTTTGGATCTAGGGGGGTGACAGCCATTGTTGCTGACTTGACAACAACTCGTTTCAAATGGCACGTAGTCAGATTACTCTTCACTACAGGCGCTAATGTTAGTGAAGGTTTATAAACGTAAGGGTTCACGCTAGAGTAATTTCTTATTGATGTAGCACTAGCAGAAAAAGGGTTCGTCCGCTTTCTAATTTTCAATTGGCTGTTAGCGTTATTTAGGGCAAGGGAATATTGACTTTTGTCATATGGACGATGTATGCTAGGGCGATAATGGCTGTAACTCATTTTTATCAAGAGCCTAATCTTTAAAATAAACTTACACACAAGAAGAAGGGATCCGAAAACAAAATCAAACTCAACCACCAAAACATGCAACAGGGCCAAGGGGCGTAGTGATTTTGAAGGCGCAGTTTAGTCAAAACATATAAATTTTGAAGAAGGAGGAGCAGATGGACAAGTGGACAAGAAGAAAACGATCGCAGCGCTGCCTTATTCCTTGTTTCAGAAACCTTAGAATACGTAAAAATATTTTTACCAGGCTAAAAAATTACAGTAAATAAAAAATAATTTTAAGTCTAGAAGAAATAAAACAATATAGTTTCTTCCTAACTAAATATGTAAATAATGTTTGTTAAAGTCGAGTAGTTTAGTTTGCCTAAATATGCATAGAGGCGCTGCAATCTATACTTTGTACATAGGTTCTACTTACGCTCCCACATTCCTGCCCAACGTCTTTCGATATGACGTCATGCTATGGCATAGCTTATCATGTCGTGAACTAGACGCTGTTATTTATTATTCTTTTATTCATTATACGTTCGTTCGTTGCGTCGGTCAAGGTAAACGTGGACTTGCATTTATATTGGGTTGAACTTGAAGTGAATTGTTTCAACTGAGTTTTGTGTTTGAAATTGTCGTAAACTGTCGTAAAGTAAAACTATCTTATCTTGAAGTTGAACATAATAATATTAATATATAATAATTTAGTATAGTAATGTGAGTTGTAATTCAGGTTCATTTACTGAATTTTGTACTTGTAGAGTATGGCTGCCAAGCAAAATAAATGTAATATGTCGGAAAATGGAGGAAATATCTTGCGTCAGAGACATGGAGCAAATGAAACAACGGATAGAAACTGTAACAATGCTGCCTCAAAATCCATGTACGCATCTCAACAACCTATTCTTAACCCCTTCGTTCACCAAATTCAGATGACCATATATGATTATATCAAAGTAATTATTACGTTTCTAATTCGACATCATAAAGCTAATACCAACTGTATAGATTGCGGTACTGACGGTTATAGTATTGCCTTTCCGTGTAATGGGCGCCGCGTTTTTCCTTGTTGTAGCATGGATCCTAGCGTGCGTTGGTCTCATCGGTATACCAGAGCAAGATTTGCGAGAAAAACCACTCAAGGGGTGGAGAAGGTACGTAAGTCGAGCTGGGTAATTTATCAGTCGAATACGAATTGGGCATACCTGTTGTTGACATGGACAAAAGCTGTTCAAACATAACTTTCCTCAGAAATTCCTTTTGTTTTACGAACTGTAATTGTAGCCACGTAGTATTTCAAGCTCCTTTGGGTCTTTGACGCTGCAATAGTGTTTACGAATTTCTTCTGGATTTGAATAGCCTTTGTCTTGATTGTGTCGCGTATATTCTTTTCGGGTCTTTAAACGAATCGTCATGTCGGCCGCATATGTATAGAGACTTACGTGCGTTCGTTTGCCTCGTGATGCGTTGCCTTTTTATGAGCGGAGGATTTCATTGGATATCCTACAAAGGGAAGCAAGCGAGCGCTAAGGAAGCGCCCATACTAGCTCTAGCGCCCCATTCGACATTTTTCGATGCTTTACCCGTCATTCTTTTGGGCGCCCCGTCAATTGTGGCTAAGGCAGAAACCGAAGCTGTGCCATTCTTTGGAAGTAATTGCTTTCAACCAATTGTTCGTTCTGTTTGTTAAGCAAATCCAAAAAACGAGGGTTGGGACCAATTTTGAAGGGGATTTATTTTATCTTTTAATTTTTTTTAATTACACTCGGGGGTTTACTGTGTTTGATCTGTCGGTCTTGCTTGGCTTTTCTCGTCTTACCTGTATTTTTATCTTGAGCCTGCGTACGGCATGGTAGTTTACTCCTGTTCTGTTCAGCACCGTTTTATCCGTTTTTAAGTCCTTTCTTTGTTATCGGGTCTTGTTTTGTTTTTTTGGCTAGGGCATTTAGCATGTCAAAGATTCTTGTCATGTGATTCTTATGTAGTCGAATGTTCTCAATTAGCATTTGTTTTAGTTATTTTTTTCATGAGTAAGATTTAGACCTCATATGACCTTTGTTCAGCGAGTTTTTTAAAAAATCGGCCCATTCGCATCGAAGTCAGGCACGCTACCCTTCTACCGAGCTTGCTAACATAACTGGGGTGTTGACTAACATGAGTGCGCAGGTGAGAGATGAGAGAATTCCAGAAAAGCCAAGTTGCGTCGATTTGGGTTTTGCGAAAGGGTGCGTGTCTCAAATGCGGAAAGGCGGGATTTGGGAAAGGGGGTTAAAGTGTTTTTTTAAGTATTCCTACATCCACCTTTGGTGCTTCCGTATGTAGAGCGCTGACTAAGGGTGTTACTTTTGCCGGACGTATGTTTTTTCGATGCCTGGGCTTTTCTGTAAGAATTAAAGGCAAGTTGGCAGACCGTCATGAAGCGTCCGTTGTAGTGTTTGGGCCACATACTTCTTACATGGATGCATTTGTTGGACACTGGACGCCTTACCTATCTCTAGTTATTCGCTCAGAAGATAGCAGTGTTCCGTTGTTGGGAAGTAAGTCTCTAGAGGTCATGTGAGGTCTCTTGCTTGCTTTGGCTTGTGCTTCTTTTGGATTTTAAAAAGGTTGGGAAATTTGCGCTAATTCAAAAGCCTCATTCGTCCGGCGTAAGACTAATAGGTGCTTCTTGTGTTGTGTAACAGAACTAATCAACTTCACACAACCGGTTTATGTCTGGCGAGATGATCCTAATTCGCGACAAAATACAATCAAGGAGATTGTGAGACGTTCCACCTCGGATGACGATTGGCAGCAAGTGCGTTGTAACTTATAGCGCGTTCCACTGGCTGCACTGGTGCAATATTTTTGGCACTCAGTGCGTCAAACATGTATACGTTTTTTCTAATACGTTAATGTTCGAAAAAACATGTGTAAATATGCTTACACAGTGTGAGTGCCAAAAATATTGCACCCTTACAGCCAGTAGAACGTGCTGTATTAGTTAACTTAGCTTAACTATTACTAAATGCTAAACATTTCTTGTTGTGCAGATCTTAATCTTCCCCGAAGGCACTTGCACCAACCGCACTGCTTTTATCACCTTCAAACCTGGCGCTTTCATTCCAGGCGTTCCAGTTCAACCAGTTTGCATCAATTATCCGAACCGATTGGATACTGTTTCGTGGACTTGGGAAGGCCCTGGAGCGTAAGATAATTTCTGTCGGTTTATTTTTTGTGACTAAAGACATCGTGTTTTTCGTTTAGGTTGAAATTGCTCTGGTTAACTTTGACGCAATTTACGACGCATTGTGAGTTAGAGTTTTTGCCTGTCTATCATCCCAGTGCAGAAGAAAAATCAGATCCGAAGTTATACGCCATGAACGTACGGCGTAAAATGGCCGAGTAATCAAATTTATAGATTTTTTTTGTGTAGGGGATTAATTAATAGGTTTCTTTCGCAGGGCTTCCGGCATTCCTGTTACAGATTATACTTATGAAGATTCTCGGTTGATGACGGAATTCAAGAAACTAGGTTTTCCT
Organism: Lepidurus couesii; assembly: GCA_022832235.1. Classification (NCBI taxonomy): domain Eukaryota; kingdom Metazoa; phylum Arthropoda; class Branchiopoda; order Notostraca; family Triopsidae; genus Lepidurus; species Lepidurus couesii. The sequence goes on from JAGJRP010000139.1 coordinate 9,415, forward strand.
CCCTCCTTGGGCTTAGTATGCATTGACAAGCTTCGCGTGGAACTGAAGTATAAATTCATTTCGAAAGTTTCTTGTTATTAAGACTGATGAGATTGATGTTTATAGTTTGGAGCAAAAGGTGGTTGAAAAGGTTTTATTGCATCAATATGCTCGAATTGCGAACCCCGAGCACGGGGAAATTGTTGTCGAAGATCTGGCCCGATATTTACATTGTCGGGCAAATCATCCTGTTGTGAGGAAGCTGTTTGACTTATTTGACAATGTATAGTCTTACATTTGCTTATTTTTTTATAAGAAGGTGTATATTTAGATATATTTTCAATTGCAGGATAATAGTGGTACAATTAACTTCGGGAAATACTTAATTGGCGTGGTAAAACACGTACGACCGCTCATCAACACTGAGAATCTAAGAAAGATTTTTGATACATGGGACATTCGGAAAGAAGGACGGATAGAAAGAAGCGATCTGAATATCAATGGCATTGATGCTGGACATTTTTTTAGTGAATTAGACGTCAACTCCCAAGGTTCTGCAAGTTTTGGTATGGTCGAATCCTTCACTAATGTATCGTGTATTTAAGAACGTAATTTCTTTTAGGTGACTTTTGTGATCTCTTGGAAAGAAAACCGGAATACGCCTTTGTACTGCCACCTCATTCGTAGTCCGTGACAAACGGATGGTTTTTTCTTTCTTTATTTATTTTTGCGTAAATTACTTTTCGTGCACGGTATTAAAAAGAAATTCTCTTGGAGATTAGCGAACGCCTTAGCTTTGAATTTGCCACAGTACTAAATGAACTTCCAATCAGGCTCTTCTCATTCCAACTTTACGAAAGTTGTTTTCAAGTTAATTTTCACTGCTTTTTTGTCTAACTATGATCTTGCCAACTTGAGTGCCCCTTGTTGTAGGCTAGTCAATGCAGAGTGTCTTCTCTTTGAATGTGCTGAACGGAATTTAAAAACATCTCTGTATTGATGGCCAGCTCCAAAAATCGTGTCTGTTGGATTTCAATCGTAGCCTAGTGTGACCGTGAAATGTGTGCCGTGTCTAACATGTAGGGAAATATAATCCCCCTAACTTGAAAAAACTTTCTTGTTTATTTCATAAACATACGCTTGCATGGTACAACGGTGAAAAAAAAAAATAAACGGTCAACTTTTAAGTCAATTTGAAGTTTTACTGCGTGTCAAGGAACTGTACATCGGAAAGAAGCATCAAAGTCTTGGGTAAAGGTCGAGGTTGCGCTGACAACAGAGTAAGTGACTGGCGCTCATGATCTACGTTGGTTCTAATACACAAAAAGAAACATTACATAAACAAATATCTAAAATATAAAGAAATAAGATAAATATAAACAAAATATCATTACATAAACGAATTTTTAACTGAGTAAGTTTGAATGGGAAGGTAATATGCTGGGTGACTTACACGCAAAGGAATCCTAGCAGGCTGGAGTTAATTACATTAGCGTCCGCTGACTCGGCTGTGCTCAGAGCCAGAATGTGGTTCAGAAGTGATGGGCCTTTACAAAAAGGAAGATATTTTGTTTTTCACTTTTTCTCTTGGCAAGATAAAGTTACCAGGTTGAACTGTAACCAATTTGGTCATGTTATCTTCAGCTTTCATCCCCAATGGCATGCACGAATCTGGCAAGGCTGGCGCGCCGATTTTGTAGATCTTCAAGTCATGATATTTGACTTCCACAGAATGTGGAAAAAAGTTGTGAGTGGTTCCATAAAAGTATTCTCGGACACGCTGATCACGGCCCTCTGCACGAATATGTCGATTGCGTTCGACAACCTATGGGCATACACAATAAAAAATTAAAGATTTCGCTTTCGTAAATTCCACAAGGATAATCAAATATAAACATACCCCCCCGCTCTTAGGCTGGAAAACAACACGAACTTTGTTCGGCAAATCTCGGACTAATTCATTGTAAAGGCGCTCCTGATCCAGCACAATAACCGCGTCTACTTTGAAAGCTTGAGCTGCCCGAATCAATAGACGGTATCCTTGTCCTTTTACCCAACCACACGTGTTGATAATGGCGCCAGATGCTCGCACTATTTTTGTATGAGATCTTTAATGGTTCTCGAGTACAACTCGTCGTGAGTTATACCTTTCCTGTTTGCATCCATTTTCGCAGCTACGGATTCCGCAAGTTGGGTTACTAGCCTTTGATAAAGAGTCGCATTATTTCCCGGTTCCTTATGGCCATAGTGATAGACCAGGGGAGCCGACTGAATGAATCCTTCCATAGGGTCTGCGGGTCGCTCAATTGGCAGCGCGGCTTGAATGTCAAGTTTAGAGTATAAGTCATTTAACGATAGGTTCATAGAGGACGTTCATACCAATAGTTCCAGGAATAGCAATGTTCCCTTGGCCGACATCCAAATCCACATATATGGGTTTTCTACCCATCCGAACTGCGTAATTGATGAGAAGCTTACAAAGCGTAGACTTTCCTACATCCGTAGGACCAACGATTATGCAAACTGGACCTCTCGTGTTATCAATCTCAGCCTGTTTCCTCATTTGCTCCAATGCCCAGTGAGTGTTCAAGTAGATCATCTAATGAAGATGGAATTAACAGTTATATTCTCAGGTAAGGGTGACTTGTACCATGGGCGTTTCTTTGGCCACGTAAGCTACTTCAGTTCTGCCTTGTAACTCGATTGTACACCCCTGCCAGGTGAAAACGGCCACCTTGGCTCCTCCAATGAAGGTGTAGGTCTTTCCTTTGACAAGCTCGGTCCCGAACAATTCTGCCATGCCATTTTTTACCTATACTAGAATAACGTTTAATAAATGCTGGGAGAAAAGAAAGAAAACATTAAACATTACCTCCAAAATGACTTTCTCGTGTTTTCCTTCAACTTCAAAACGCAACTCGGATTCTGGATCTAATTTAAATTCTTGAGTTTTAGGCGTTTCTCGTGGAGTAGAGCTGGTGTTATCTTTCGCTTCTTCTGCTGTATCCCCAAACTTCCTTTTCCTATCCCTATCCATTTGCATTTCTATAAAGTTTGTTACCTTGTTTTCGCAGAATATGAGAAAATTTGAACAAGAAAAACAAAAATCAAGAAAAACTTCCTCGCTGATACGTGCTGCTTGCGCGAAGGTGGCTGTGAGCTGAACTATGGCGCCTGTTGACTAAATCCTATTTTTAGGGTCTTGCATGTGCTGCTCTCATCGGATATTAGACGAGGTATGGCTTTGTTGTGGATAGAACGTGAGAAGGACGCCTCCACCTATTTGCTCTTTGACAATGTGTAGTTTTCCTTTGTTGGTAAAGTTGCATTCCTGTGTCGGCTGTGTGAAATGTTTTGTGCGATAGCGGTAAGTCGTATTTGTGTGGTTTAACAAATCGTCAAAATCGTACCAGATTCTGTGGTTTATGAGGAGCGCTATCCGTGTCTGGGGTTGAATGTCGAGTGGAGATCAAGACCGGTGACTTATAACCTAACGTCAGCATTTGCCATCGTTACTTTACTTGGTCGTCTGTGCCTTTCCTGGCGATGTTTGTATTTGCCCTTTAACATGCTGTCAGTACTTTGCTCTTACTCAATCCACCTTCAGCGCCCTAGGCTGCAGTGCATGCATATTTTTGACCGTGTGAAACTTCGTCCCTCAGACTAATCGTATCTTTTCGCCTCGAGTCTGTTGCTCTAGATTCACTACAGTACCTAGCTCCAGCCCGGGATTGTCACTATCAAGCCTTCCATCGAGTACAGGCACACGCTTCGAGTGTTTTCTTGCTCGTTCTTCGAAAGAAACGTTATTGGATTGGGTGCATCCTCATCTTCATAGGCATGAATTTCAAATCTTGGAAACTCATTGAAAGAGGCTTCTAAAAGTATATTTATCTATATCGGCATACTGATTCTATTGATCGAGAATGGCATTTCTTTCTTCGCGTTTCCAAACATTGACGACGGCGACTAAAAGAAATTTGCCGAGTTCATTAGCGTCATTGCTTTTCCTCTGGCCTCACCCCAAAGTTAGCACCCTTCATACCGACGTTCTGTCTTTTCAAACCATCTTTTTATGAGATCTCCTCCTGCTGTTACGCTCCCCTCAGCTTGTGGTCCTATTTCCGTCCCCGTAGGTCACTTTCCTTTTAAACATCGCGACTGTAAGTTAACGCCATGCTTTAACAGGTGCATGCATATGTGCCAACTTGAAATGTGCACACATTCGTTAAGACCTTCATCTGGCCAAGTTCTGTGCCTTTACGAATTACCCCATGTTCGACTGGTCACGAGTCACACTATGTCCGCTTTCCGTCTCATTAGTTACCTCCAAATCCCAAGCAAGGGAAATGTGCGCAAGCTTTGTTGTAGTAACTAACTCAAATACTGTCTACTCGACCTTAGCTGGCCTTTGCGTGTACAACAATAGCAAACAACAGCTACAAATGCGCCGTGACAGATCGATCTTTGCTCTTAGGAGATGCGCCTTTTCTCTCCAACCTGAGAAGAGGGGAAATATATATCTTGGGCATCCCGTATTCTATTTATATAAAAGCCCCAAGTATTTATGGAGACAGAGGTTATTTAGTATCCAGGATTTCGTTTCATTTGAGAGGCATAAATTAAGAAGTGACTTTTGTTATTGCTTTTTTTGGTGGATTTTACACCCGCTTTTTTTCTTCTCATTCAGTTTAGTGATTACTTCACGTCGAGCGTAAAAATTGACAAACTCCCGGCATTCCTTTCTTTTCAAAAGTGGTTTTGGCACATAAAGGAAACAAAAGATGCATTTAGGACAAGTTAAGAATGGAAAGCTGTTTGTTACCATTAATAAAACGCCGATTTTTTTATTTTTTTTTTTGGCTAACTGCGTAGCAAGAGTCGATTGCGTTCCAAGGTTTTCTTTCGAAACGTCAAGCGCCAATCCAATACATAAATACATAAAACGTCGAGTTTATGGCTTTTAATATTGTTCGCAACATCCCGCCCTCATATTTGCTCCGTTTCTTTATGCCGTCACATGTGTGTTTCGATGTCTGTTAGGATTTACTAATTTGTTTGTCAGCGTATATCAGTCAGAAGCCAAGTTTATTTGTGTCTTGGGTCTTGGGCCTATTTTTATTTTATTTATTTTTTTGCGTGTTTTGGGTAATATATCACTTTATTTAAAAGAGCCAAACCGAAAAAAAACAGACATTAAAAGGCTTCTTGTGTCATATTTAGGAACTAATTTGAGCCGCTTAGCAAAATTAATGGTGTTTCTCTCTTTTCGTTTGTTACCAGATGACGTGCGGTTCCTGCAAACTTCCGTTTTAATCCAACCAACCCATCTCCCAAAGTTCCTCCCCTTCCCAGTTTCATTAGATCGCCAGAGCCTGGATCTTTTTACTTGGTTTGTGCTACGAATTACGCCATTGCACCTAATTGCATTATACACGAGTTAAAGCACCGTCTATCGTCTATTGGTTAGTGGGTGCGATCTTCAGTTAATTAAGAACATCCTAACATTGATACATAACGGCGTTGTGGGCTAAAGTCGCCGCGCTGCTGCCGAGTATCGAAAATGGATCACCGTGTCAAAGTGATGCCTTCACACCGGAAAGTGACGTTTGCACGGCTTTTGCAACCCCATCGCTTTGCTAACGAGGAATTGGAATCCCTGTATCAACGTTACAGTTGCCGACTACAGCAGGTAGCTATTGCACTTGGATGTCCATACTTGAAATCTCTGATTTCTACAGGTCACGAATATATTGCGGAAAGAAGATTTGTGGTTAAAATCGAAAAGAAAAAAATAGTACAAAGTTTTATTCGAAAGTAGAGTAGGTTAATTGACCGCCGCCATCGGCCAATGGCTACGCGTGACTTTGCACGGGGATTGTTTCGAGTTTATTTGCGTCCTTGGCTCAATCTAGGCAATCCATAAGCTCGTTTGGCGAATTTTTCGTTTGGCAAATTGCTAAAAATAACGTGTGGGGATGGAGGTTTGCCCAAAAGGACATGGCTTATTTGGAATGTGTTGTCATAAATGTGAGGACTGACCCAGCGGGTGTAAATGGATGAGAAAAAATAGCAAACATTGGTTGCGACGTAAATGTAGCGGAACAAAAATTAAGAAAAGCAATTTCCTTTTTCCTGACCTTTTTCATTTTAGTTACTATTGTTAGTTTTTGGAGCGTTTTTTCAATACGGACAGCTGCTTTGCTTGCAGGGATTTTGTTATTATAGGGTAAAAACTGACCCTTGTTTATTGAGTTTTGTCGGTAAGCCCCTTGGCGAAATTTCATTACAAAAATAAAGAATAGAAAGAAAAGCGTATCCGCTCAAAGACTTTTCAATTTTTTCTGAAAATCGTTGTTCCCAGAAATTGTTTTAAAAAATAATACAAGTCATTTAAATAAATAACAAAAAAAGTCCCTATCTTGTTAACTAGTTCAGCCAAGCGGATAACCAAGAACTTTAATGAGATGAACTCATGAAACGAGAACCGGATTTGCACGATGTGTGGAACCAACGATCATAAATTTTGAGAGGTTGTGGCTTCCAAGCAAGCACTCCTGTGCGAAGCAATATTTTATTTTTGTAATGGGCTACTCGAGAGCCTCGTATTTTCATTATAATTCACAATTTAAAGGGCTGTGCTCACCAAAAATCACATGTTGACATTTTGGTGGTTGGTAGTGACGTCAGCGTGGCATACGTGTTTTTTGTGTGTGTTTTTTTCTGTTTTACTTCCATACTCCAAACAGTAAATGGAGCTCTCGGGTACCATCGTACGTCCGTGATGTCAAAAGTCACGTGATCTTTGTTCTTTAGATTTCTTTCTTTAATAGATTACTTCTCACGTAACGTATGATGGAAAGGCATTTTTTCTAGATTTTTTGCGTTATTTTCCAAGACAAAGTTAATACGGTAGATACCGCTTGTTGTGACCACGTTTTCAAGTGAATTTTGATTCCATTAACCCGAGATTCTAATAACTGAAAATAGAAAATATGCAATAGAATGTTACGATAAGTCGGCGCGTGAAACGAACTGGCTTGTTTACACCAAAGAAGCAAAGCATCGTCTACTCTTTCACACTTTCCCACACGTTTCCTTTTTCTAGATTCAATACACCAACTGCTGTTTATTTCGTAACGATTTTTCAACAGTTTTAATAGAAATGACTAAGGAATTCCTAACTTAAACGACCGCTGCTGCCCTTTCTGGCAAATCTTTTAAATTTAACTTGTCATAAATTTCAATTAGCCGAAGCTTCCCTTTTACATTTAAATCAACTCTTCTCTTGTTCGACGCCATTTTTATATAACCACACGTCTAAAACACAACTAACACTGCGACTTTGAAGCCTAATCCTACGTTTAGGTAGGGTTCACAACACGACATCCCTTCTGATTTTCCCAGTCAATTAAAGAAACTGGTCATTCAATTGAATAACCTGCTCATTTAATTGACTGGGAAGCTTAGAAGGGATTTCTCCCTAAGCGTAGTGGTAGGCTGGTAATGCCAAAGTTTGGTCGAAACGACGTAAAAGCAATGTCATTGGTCAATATGCAAAGTCCGTGTAGCAATCACGACTGTAGTTTTGTTACTGTACATGTGAAGATTCTTTTGAAGTTGATCCTAATATGCGAAAGTGTGATTCAACCGATTAAAATGCAATGAATTTTATCATTTTGAATCGGTCCTTTAAAATTTTATTCCATAAAGCGGCTGACTCTGATAACCAGAGATCACAATAAGCTGCATCTATTGTAATAGATTTAAACGTAAAAGATTTAATAGATACTTCTTTATAGATTACTTCTCATGTAACGTACGATGGAAAAACACTTTTTCATAGAATCTAAATTTTTTTGCGTTATTTTCTAATACAAAGTTAATGTTTTTATTTGCACACGTGTCTCCCAAGTCGAAGAGTTCAAAGCTACGATTTTAGACTGACGTGCTCGTGCGTCATTCTCTACCTCAGCTTCTATCATACGTTTTCAATCGGAGCTTAATGTTGGCCGCCTTTTTCTATAGACTGTGACTATATGGAAAACCGATATTTTGTGTCGTTTATCTCGAGAAACAGGCGTCGTAAAGAAAAGAAAAGGAAACTAGGTTTGCTTGCAAAGTTTGGGCTACTTTTAGCTTCCGTGGGCGACTGTGCTTTTGATCTTTGCAACGTGTATAAACAGAGTTTTCTCATTTATTCTGATCAATTTTTTTATCTTACAGAATTCCGTCATCAGTTCCTCGTGTCTCCTCTTGATTTTGGGGGCCGTACTGTCTTTCTTGGTATTGTGGTATTCTTCGGGGACTATTAGCGTCCAGTCTGTCTATCTATTACTCCAGACCGTCGTATGTATTGGAGTTTTGACGTTCCTGCTATCTCGGAAGATGCAAGATGGATATCTGGTCTGGCTTGCCTACATCTTGCTAGCCATTTGCGTGCTCCTGTGCGTCGTTTGCTTACCCTTGCCCCTCTTCAGGAGCTATTCCGCCAACAAAGACGCCGTGGGAGAAAGTGGAGGCGTCTGGTTGTCATCATCGGATCCGTCAATCAGTCAAAGCCATCAGCAGTCCCAACTTAATCCGAATGATGTCTACGGCCGCGGTGCGAATTGGGAAAACCCCTCACGTAGCGAGCGCGGAGGCAAAGGTGCGAAGTCTAATAAAAAGGAAAAGTGGAAGTCCTCCACTACACCAATGCCCTTACCACTGCTACCCAATAAGAAAGAAAATATGGCTCCAAAATGGTCCGGTGCTGAAGGGCTATGGGAGATTGTCTTCGTCACCTTTGTCATGTATGCATTGTTGCCTTTACCGACTTGGGCCGCAGGATTGTCCGGTTTCCTTACGGGTTGCGTGCATCTAGCCACCGTGGCTTTTATGCCCCTATCGTCGTCGGCGTTCCAAGCATTGATTTGGCATCAGGTGAGCTTTTCGTTGCTCTTTCAGAAGGCAGTGACTCTCACTTTTGAATGGCATGTTTTCCCGCCCTTCGGAATTAATTTCCGTTTATTTCCCGTTTATTTTTATTTATTTTTTTATTTGAGTCTTTCCATTTGTTTCCGAAGAGGCTTTTAGCGTTCGGGTAAAAAAAGGGGGCGAGGCTTCGTGAATCATTTCCATCATGCTAGACTTTTTTTTATTATTTTACTTTACTTTACTTATAACAAGCAGCAAGGCGCCGAAAATATTCATGTTTGTTATGGTTTTGATGCAAGATTTTTTTTTTCCACAAGATTATTGGAAATGTTTTGGTTCTCCTGGCTGTAAACATGGTGGGTCTGTTTCTGCACACCGTGATGGAGAGCGCGCAACGAAAAGCCTTTCTGGACACGCGGAATTGTATCGGTGCCAGACTTGAGATTGAAGATGAAAATGAAAAACTGGTAACGTTACATCGAGAGAGTCATATACCCTGGTTATGTGGTCAGTTTCTAAAGGGAAGAGGGGTTTGTAATTGCAGGAGAAGCTCTTGCTGAGCGTGCTCCCGCAGCACGTGGCGATTGAGATGAAAGCAGATCTTATGTCCCCAGTGGAAGGCCAATTCCATAAGATTTATATTCAGAAACATGAAAACGTCAGGTAAGGACGTGTAAATCTGCTACCGTGAATGGAAATCTTAATTAACACGATTTATTATTATTTTAATACAAATGTTATTGTTCGCCGTGTAGTATTTTGTTCGCGGATATCGTCGGTTTTACCGTATTGGCGTCGCAGTGCACTGCCCAAGAACTGGTTCGCCTCCTCAATGAGCTTTTTGGCAGATTTGACCAGCTGGCGAGCGTAAGTTTTTTTTTTTTTTAGTGTCAGTGTGAGCGAAGCTCTTGGCCGAGTTTTATTGAGAGTTCTCTGAAGTTTTTTTTATGTATATATATACATGAGTGATGAATAGTTCGGATTACTGTTATGAGTTATTTTGAACATATTTTTTGTCCCCGAAGGATAACCACTGTCTGCGGATCAAGATCCTTGGAGATTGCTATTACTGTGTGTCTGGATTACCTGAGCCACGCTCAGACCACGCCCACTGCTGTGTCGAAATGGGTTTGGACGTGATTGATGCCATAGCGTAAGTCTTTCTCTTTATCCCTCGTCTGGTAAGCGTAACCTTCACATAGCTGACCGAGTTATTGATTGTTTAGCTCCGTGGTAGAAGCTACGGACGTCCGTCTCAACATGCGAGTAGGGATCCACACGGGCCGGGTTTTGTGTGGAGTACTGGGATTGCGTAAATGGCAGTATGATGTTTGGTCCAATGATGTTACGATTGCCAACTGTATGGAAGCGGGCGGGGAAGCTGGGTAAGATTATATGACCGCTTTAGTTTCTAGTCCTTTGCTTTTGGGCAAACAAAAAGCAAGTTTAACTTGTAAGGGTTCTCGTTTTTCTTTCTTCCCAGGCGTGTGCACGTAACACAAGCTACGTTAGCTTGTCTACACGGCGAATACGATGTGGATCCCGGCCATGGTGGCACTCGCAACCAGTACTTACGTGACCGTAATATCAAAACGTACTTTATTATACCCCCAGCTCGTCGACGTAAGGTAAAGCGTTAATAGTCTTTTTGAAACTGGACAAGTTGACTTTCGTCAGGTTCTTTATATGCTATAAAACAGTCCAAACGCACGACGTTTGACACCCGACTCCTATTTATATACGTTATTCAAGTAACGGACAGCACTATAAATTTTGATTACCGCCCTCTTGCACAAACACGCGTTACACCATCTTTGCTTTCTGAGAATAATCCTGGGGGTTCTCACAGCAAGTGCGTTGTACAGAAGCCAGGAACGTTGACGATTCTCAAATAAAACGACGAACATTGACTTTCGTTGACGATTCTCATCAACGATAGTTGAAGAGAATCGTTAATCTAAGCTAACCTAACCTAACCAATTCTATTCCTTCCCAATCCAACTATACCAATTTTGAACTCGAATGACACCCGTGTGTCATTTTTTCCCGGAGAACGTTTTGCAACAGTGTGACACACCACACTAGTGTCATATTTGACCTCCGGGTTTTAAACCGGAGATCCTGTTGGGCAAAACAATAACAAACATCAGTACCATCTGTGACTGTTTCGCGTCAATAAGCTAAGGCATTCGGGAGCCTCAAGGAAACTATCCTAGTCTTCATTTGGAACTGGTACCATCACGTCGCCAAACGGGCGTGGTAGAAGTGTCTTACAGCGAGGGTCTTTGAAAGGTTTATTCAGGCAATTTCGCATGGGGGAAACCTTCGCATTGCTGCTCTATAGATTCCTACTTTATTATTGTTGGAAATGGAAATATAAGAGAATTAGGGATCAGCATTCCTGATTCGCGTGCTCATATAAAGCCTATAAAAACGGACGATTGTCAACTTGGAAGTTCTCATGTCACAATGTAACTGAAAAAAGGCTTCAAATTGTTAGTTTAGAATGCTAGTTTTACTCACAAAATGGCTAGGTATAAGCTTCTGTAACTAACTGCATTTCTCGTCCTTTTTTGGGGGGTATATTTGGTTTCCGTGGATGTTTTTTTTCTTTTTTTTTTTACAAATCAGCCTCTGCTGTTCAACACACTCCAGGTGCGTAGCGCTTTGGGTCAAGGGGGGCCGGGCGGAGCATCCCAACGCCGGAAATTGTCTTTTCGCAACGTGTCGAACATGGTCGTCCAGTTGTTGCACTCCATCAAGTATTCTGTTGAAGTGCCCTTTTCCAACATGGCCACCACAGGCAACGGGAACAGCAGCAATAACCCCACAGGGTTGGGTCTTATCGGGACGAGTCCAGATCACCGCAACCAGTGCCACAAGAAGTCTAAAGTAACGGATAAGTTCAAGCGCCCTTTCAAGAAGAGGCACTCGAGTTTCCACCAACACCAGCCTTCAAATCGCGTCAATAAGTACTTGGCACAAGCTATTGAAGCCCGCTCTGTAGGACAAGAAAAGTCCAAGCACGTACATGCTTTGACGTTATGCTTTCGCGACTCTGATAAAGAACGACAGGTGCTCTATTTAATACATAAACTATTTTTTTGTATTACATATTTCTATTTTTATTGATTTTTTTCTTTCTTCTAGTATCAAAACGAGTGTGATGTCGGGTTTGGAAGCTCTTTGGCCTGCAATCTGGTGCTGCTGGTCTTGTTAGGCGGGCTTCAATTATCCATCTTGCCGCGGACCTTGATCCTCCTGCTGTTATTTCTGACAGCTTTTATATGGACGGCCGTTCTGCTCATGCTCATGCTGGCAGCTCGACTGCGGTGGCTAGCTTGGGATGTCTCTCGATCCTTTTCGTTACGGTTAGCCATCACCGTCTTTTCCGTCGTTCTCATGGGGGCCGTCGCTCAAGTTAATGTGGTAAGGGGGGAGTGTTGATTCGCTGAACCTAGCATTTTCTATTTTTTTTATTATTTTTTGTTTATTTCTTTTCAGTTCACCTGCCGTCCAGAAGCCACGTGTACTGCTTTCCCCAGCAATGTTTCTCTATCCACCCCTCTGATTCAAGATCACCGAGCCTGTCCTTTGCCCCATTATGTCATATTGTCAGCAGTATTAGGGTTCCTGGGAGTGGCTATTTTCCTCAGATTGCCCATTGCCGTCAAAGGGTTTTTATTGATGCTCATGGCGACCGTGTACTTGCTGCTCTTCCACTTGTCGCATCGAGCCGTTTTCGATTGCTACGATTCCCGCGTTAGGTGACTATTAGCTTCCGTTTTCATTCCGCATGCTTTTTGTCTTTCTAAAGTAGATTTTTTTTTTCTTTTTTTAGAGCCGTGGTTCCTTTAACAGCCTTGGGGACGCTTTACATCCTGCTATTTTTATTCGCCATTCTGTTGCACGGAAGACAAGTGGAATGGACGGCCAGATTGGATTTCTTGTGGCAATCGCAGGTACTTAGCTAAACATTAGACAATTTTTGTGTAAATTGTAGAGGATGTTAATGGGGTATTACTAGGCTAAAGAAGAGAAATACGAAATGGATGCTTTGCAGCAGAGCAATCGTAGAATTCTTTTTAATTTGTTACCTGCTCATGTAGCAACACATTTTCTGGACAATCAGTTCCGCAATAATATGGTGAGTTTGTGGTATTACGGTACGGATATACCCGGGTACTTATGAGTGTGGATTGAATAGGAGCTGTACCATCAGAGCTACTCTCGCGTCGGAGTTGTTTTCGCCTCGATTCCTAATTTTCATGAATTCTACACCGAATTGGATGGCAATAATCAAGGTGTCGAGTGCCTTCGTTTACTAAACGAGATCATCGCAGACTTCGACGAGGTTAGCTTCTGCAATAGTTCTGCCCAACCCCTATAAAATAATTGCGTTGGTTATAGCTTCTCGGAGAAGAGCGATTTTCGGCCATTGACAAAATTAAGACGGTAGGGTCGAGTTACATGGCGGCTGTCGGTTTGATGCCCGAGCAACGGATTGCTGATGATGATGAACGATCCGCTATTTACTATACTACCATGTTAGTAGAGTTTGTATTTGCCCTTCGAGAAAAGTTGCAAGTGATCAACGAAAATTCCTACAACAACTTTACCATGAAAGTTGGTAAGTTTGTTTAACCATAACGGGGAGTTTCCAACCCAAACATGTTTTGTTAAACATATATTGTCAATTCATAGGCATGAATATTGGCCCTGTTGTGGCCGGAGTGATTGGCAGCAAAAAGCCCCAATATGACATTTGGGGCAACACAGTTAACGTAGCTAGCAGAATGGACTCGACCGGCTTACCTAACCATGTTCAAGTAATTATTGTTTATTTTTTGTTATTTCTGCTTCCTTTTTTAGTTTAGGGTATTATTATATTGATTGTTTGTACATTTCTAGATTATTTATTAAATATTTTATTAGTTAAAAAAAAATTGAAACGACGTAGTCCTTCGCCTGTTGTCGTGACTTGTATTCTTTGGTTCTCTGTTCATTCGTACCATTCAGTTTAGTTTAGAACAGAACAGGGAATTTATTATTTTATATATTTCGATATTTATTTATTATGAATGTATTATTTTATCAAATCTATTATTATAAATTTATAGATTATTATGTAAATATTTTATAGATTGTCTAAGCTTTGACATTGAATTAGAATAAGGGAAAATTACGACATTTCTTGCTTAAATGGGGTTTTATTTGAGCGTAAAACCGGAAGCGTCTTTTTGTTGGGAAGGACAATCCTATAGAGCAGGGGTTCCCAAACTTTTTCGTTCGAGGACCCCTTAAGATTTTCCCATTTTTTCGCGGCCCCCTTAGTGAAAAGACAGTTCGAGCAGTAAATGGAACAGTATACAGATGGAACCTTTCGCGACCCCCCAACAAGCCTCTCGCGGCCCCCCTGGGGGTCGCGACCCCCAGTTTGGGAACCGCTGCTATAGAGCTTTTGCCAAATTACGCCTCTCGCGGCAAGAGTTGGCGAAATCCGCCATTTTGAGTACATTTAAGTTAAGGTAAACAAACAACAACAAACTGTTTTCCATGAATATTGGTTTTTGCTTGGTGTCTTATTGTGTCTTTTTGTCTTTTTGTTTGTTTACCTGAGCTACTTGTAAAAGCTGTAAGCAAAACCAAAAACCAATATTCACGGAAAAGTTTGTTGTTGTTAGTTCACCTTAACTTAAATGTACTCAAAATGGCGGATTTCGCCATCTTGCCGCGAGAGGTGTAATTTGGCAAAAGCTCTATGGGGGAGAGCAACTCCCACATGGCCTTCAGGCGCCACCAAACGGGGGGTGTAAGAACGAAAACATAGTGATACGAGAAAGTCACAACATATATGCTTCCTAATTTTTGCTTTCAAGCCTACGCCCACTATTTGAAAAAAAAACTTTTTTATTGATTAGGTAACCGAAGAAGTCTATATCGTACTCAAAGAACAGCCTTACGAATTCCAGTGCCGAGGTCGAGTTAAAGTCAAAGGAAAAGGCGAGATGACAACGTATTTCCTAACGGACAGAAAGTCACCGCCCACCGTTCGAGTGGAAGATTTGCCCGCCCTGAAACTACCTGTGCATATCAGTGGACCAGGTAACACTTTATCATTCCCAAAAACAGTCCTTCAATATCTAACCTTACGCATGTATTTCTAGCGGTGATGGCATTGTATGGAGGAGTAGTGACGCCATTGGCTCTGGTTCATCAGCAAATGAGGCAGCCTCCTAAATTGAAGCCTCCTTTACGTCTTCAGTCTTTACAAGAAGAAAACCCACCTGTTATCCCACCGCCACCGCCCGCAGTATTATACCACGCCGTTCCCAAACCAAACCTCCGTACTTCCACTCCCCCACACAACGGGCGTCTCCCCACGCCACCCCGAAGACCTCATCCTCAACGCTTACCTTCACCCCAGCCTCCTCTACAACCCAACGTGTTGAGTCCCATCCGCAGCGGCTCGGAACCGTCTTCTCCACCCGTGGAACGTAGCAAGAAAGTGGCAGACGACAGATCCAGAAGAGAAAACGCACCTCACCTCCTCCAAGCTGCTGTTTTGGCCGTATCTCCGCCTCCTGTTCTTCCCAAAAAGAGGTTCTCGCCGTCTCCACACCTCCCTCCGCGCGTAGACTTTCCCAGCAAGCCTAGTCCCATGCTTCCACCTCCTCCCCCGCCACCTTCAGTGCCACCTCCCCTGCAAGCATTTCCCTTTGCACAGCAGCTGGGTTTTAAGCAAATAGGTCGTTCTCCCGCCATGATGGCTTTACGACACCGTTCCGACGAAAGTCTGAGCGGAATCGCGGGCAGCCAAAAGGAATGGACAGGCGGCAGAATCCATTCTTCTGCCGATGACATTAGCTCGGTCAACCGTTCGGTAAGTGAAGACAGTTCCTCGGATGAAAGTTTTACCAAAACAGACATGTCTTCGTCGTCTCCACCTTTGCACCATCCGCGTCTAGAATGCGATCTGGAGAAGGCGTGGGCACAAATGGGTTTCAACTTTGAAGGGATTCCGCTTTCGGAAATCCGACGTGACGATACGTCAGAAGAGCACAAGAGCAGTCTGCCGTCAAGGGACAAGCTTTTCTTACCCTTGTCCAACATGTCCCAACACCGTCAGCGGCTCTTTGATACGTTGGAAACAGGAACCGGGACGGGGACGTATCGTTCCGAAACGAGTGCGACGAGTCCGAGTGGGGTGGCCGGTGGAGGGGAGGCTGGAGGAGGAGGAGCCGAGTCGTACATAGGGGAGAGCTGTGCGAGTTTCGAGTTTGTGGATAAACCTGCACGAGAAGGAGATCGACCCTCGTCTCTCGATAAAGATGACGAGCAGAGAAAAACGGGGAGTGGATCCTGGCGGAAGCATCCGCGTCGAGTCCGTCACGCCAGCGATAAGAAAGTGGACGACTTGGCTCCAATCTCGCCTGCCAACTTACAGCGCTTGATGGACAGTTCCCATCTCTTACCGTTGTCCAGCAAACAACGGTTAAAGAAAGAGATCTCGCTGGACGAGCTGAAGAACGTCAACGCTATCCTCAGTGAGTTCAGTCAGGGAGACTTGGGGATTCGCTATCATAAGAATCGAATCACACCCACTGACGGCAGCCTAGATCCAGGTGCAACAGCTGGGGAAGCGCAAGGCGACAAGGCGATGGGAGCAAATCCAACTGAAATCGGGAAAGTCTTTGGACTCCGGTTTGATCCGCTGGAGAACAAAATGACCTTGCAGTTAACCAACTCGGCCACGGAAGCGCTGTCTCCTGCAGATCGTTCGTTGTCGCCTGGTGCTCGTCAGAACTACCAATCCAAATTTCCTTTAGAGCTGGCGGCGGATCATCAGACGCAGTTGACGCGTTTCCCCAGTTTTCGGTCGCAGAATAAGCACAGCGAGTACGAGAATGGGGAAAGCGACAACCCAGATGAAGACTCGGGGGAAAAGGAGCGGTTACTGGGACAGAAACGAAGTTTGGAACGCGGAGTTCTACCCATTTCAAGTTCCCATGCGCCGCCGGAGTTAAGGGACCTTCTGAGTCTACCGCCCGATACTAGCCAGTCAGAATGGAGTGATGATGATGACGTGACTGATGATGACGAGCTCTTTGAAGGGGATGGTCCGTTGTTGAAGAAAATTGAGCAAAGGTTTGGCATGGATTGTGATGCGGAAAGTACCGGGTACCTGACTGATGACAATAACTTGGAGAACGTTTCCGTAACGAACGATGCTGGTTTGACAGATGCGGAAGGTAAGATTCTTGAATGTTGGAAAGTATGATTAATATAAGTTGTATTGTTCTTCCAATAGGGGCTATGAGTGACGTTAACTCTGTGCTAAATGACGGGTGCCATGGAGATCTCGATTTGGCGGACGACACGAGTTTGAGTTCTCGAGCGTCTTCACGTTTGTTTGATTCAGATGCACTTTTGAATCTGGATCATTTAGCTATGGGCGTGGGGACGCATCTCGGTGGTGCTAATCTTCCGCTTTATGACTCCGAGTATGAAAACTATAATGACAACGGGAGTGCACAGGACAGTTTTGGAAGGTCACAAAAGTCGAGGGAAGAGAATATTTGTCGTGTTTCTCGAAATATTACGCGCAGCTTTGGCCAACCGCGGCTAAGTCCAAGCGAAACAGAGGGCGATAGCGAGTGTTAGCGCTAAATTAGCTTTAACGGGTTTTTCTCCCTTGATTTGCTATTTATGACATTTTTTATTCATTTCGCGAAAGATGGAGCTTTTTCTACGCAAGATATTGGACGTGAGCTTTATTTTCATTATTGACCTTGCGTTTATGTGTACACTTTTTCCGTCTATAGATGACGCTAGCTCTGTATAGTTTGTTTATAGTTGAGAGGATGTTTGAACATATCCCGCAGTAAGCAGCTGTAGCAGCCGAACTTCTTGGTTGATATTAACGAGTTTCTCATTAGGCTGATGAATAGTTTGACTCAGGTAAACCCGCGCAGACATAATTTTTTCGGTTTCTGATTTTATTGGGAGTACTGTTTGACTCTTTTCATTATGAAACCATGGGGTAGTTCGTTTTATCTTGTGGTGGTGAAATTCCCCTCTCCCTTTTGTTCGTTCATATCATTTGGAATCAATTTGCGTGAAACTGCCTTATCATTATTATGCATGGCGGCTTTGTCCTCGTTTTACTTCGATTGGGTGTGCCTTGGCAATTAGCTTATTTCAACTAGTGATGCAGGGTGCTAACGAGACGGAAAGTTCAATCAAGTTTGTTTGTTTTTTTCCGTTGATTTTTTTACCTTTGCGTTCCAATTTGAACCTGCTTGCGTCTTGCTTTTTTCCCCCTTTAAAGAAGACTTATGAAGGCCAGCATTTAAAATGATGTGGTCTTATATGTTCCTGGTCTCGCAACAGAATTTACGGGAGAAAATCATCCAATAGAAACTTAATAAGTGTTTCAATAGGGTTCGTTAAGCAATAGCTCCTACGCAAGATAATTATTGCGTATATCCTCTTTTTGCGACCCATTTTAGATGACAGTGCAGTTCTTAAAAATTGTAATCCTGTTATTAATGATATTAGATACGACAAGAAAGAAAAACTCGGAAAAAGAGCTTGACAAAACTAAATTATTAGTTTCAGCGCCGCTTATTAATTTGATTGCTGTGTGGCTGGAAAGACAATCTTTGTTTGTACTTTTGAACCAGTTTCATTATCCCCCCTTACGGTTGATGTTTACATGTTAGTTAATCAAACTTTCGCCGTTAGTGAAAAGATCAGTGGAACGAAAAATGTGTATCAATACTATGAGGTCGCTGTACAGATAGGAGCTTCTGATGTATCCGGTTAAAAAGTAACGTGTGATTTAGTAATGAATTGCTGCGTCTCTGTATTAGATGCAAGAACAGAATATTCGATGTAAACATATTTCAGCATTTTGGAACTTAGTTGATACATAATGTATTTCTCCGATTTTCATTCAAATTGCTGCTTTTTTATAAACTAAAATTATCTTAACAAGGCTGATCTCAATTTTCGCTGAAGTGGAGTTCTATTTCGAGCATTTAGAGACTTTAGAGACGTAAAGAGACGTACTTTAGACGTTCGTACTTTAGAAATCGGACCAGATAAAAAAAGTTTCCTTATGGAGGAGATACCGGACGTTTTGGGTTTACATAGTTTTTTAAAAACTTCATTAGCAACTGCGGGAAAAATCCCGAAGTTTACCGATTTCGTGAGCATCGGAAAGTGAGGTTTAGGGCAATGGATTAAAATTTGAGCTCTTTTCAGTCGGTAACCGATAACGGTACCGAGATCCGATTCAAACACACTTTTGCAATACTCTAAGCCCTATGAGTAATTTATTTACTGGCAGCACACATCTACTCCCCGAGTCACGTGGGAATGGCAACCCACTGTCTGAGAACATTGCAAAAAATGAACCATAATCCGCCTGAGCATTTGAGACCTAAGCTGAACCCTTTCAAGTTAGTCGGATCGCTAATCTTCAATTTGCTATCAAGCACTGTAACTATCATTGTGCATCGGAAAAGACTCGAGAGATTCAAGATTCTTTGTTACCTTCACCATAACAGGAATTTTCCAAACAAAGGTCAACTCGCAAGCGTGCTCTTCTGATATGATTTACTCGTTGATTAGTTTAAATTCCTAGCGCCTTTACCTATGAGCGCATTGAAAATCAATCCCTGGACTCATAGAGAAGGCATCATTGTATTTATTTTAAGCCCTCAATCAAGTTTTTAAATGCTTTGGTTAATTTGCAAGCTCAATCACAAAAAAAAATACTTTTCCTTCGCGCGATCACCGTCCTGCCGGGCCGGAGACCCGCGCCCGAGAGCGTTTGGGTAAGTTTCGGGTCGGCTTCGCAGTCGAGAGCCCATCCCCTAGCAATGGGACCGCACGAGGCGGTTCCGACTATGTGGGTAACGCTTGCTGGATGGCGTACAGCGGAGCCCGCAAGTCACTGGCTTGCCGGCAGCCATTGTTATGGTTTGGAATCTTGTGCTTTACGCGGGAAAACGCAACCGATCGAATGTTTATTTGTTCTTGGCGTTACTGCAAATGCTGGTTATTATGGTAACTATTATTTTTTCATAAATAAGATAATGCTGTACTAGTTAGGACTGAAAAACCGTATTTATTGTGTCACGCGACACTTAACAGAACAGTCAACCGACAACAAACCCATGGCATATACATTACAGTATGACTTATTTTTTTCTTATTTTTTCTTTTACATTTTGACCTTTTACCAAACTTTTTATTTCATGTGTGTACGCCTTTTCAAGAGCGAAACTAAAATTTCGATTGTAAATTTCTCTACGAGGTCCATTGCCAAAGTTTTAGCGCTTGACAAATAGCAATCACAAACCATTTCAGACACAAGTAATCACAAAGCCAACCAAAATCTGCTGTTTGGGCGAACACAAAGGGAAGGAGAGCTAGGGTATTTTGCTGAACGCTATGCGGAAACGCTCGTTAAAACTCACTTTCGTCGACGGGGGGCGCAAATAAAACAATGAGGTGAGGACGAAGCAAATATGTAGTTAAGTCACCAGACGCACAAAGTTTTCACTGGACTGGGGTTTCAGAGGGTGATTTGGTTAGTTCCGCGCTTTCATTTCCTGCTTGACTCCCACAGTAGTATTTCTTATGAGCTAAGAAAGTAGACATATACGTAAAGGTAATGTTACAAGACTTGCATGTCTTTTGAGCCACGTCCTGCACATCGGGAAACCCGTTAGCGAGTTTGGGCGAAATGACCGCGCCTGGCGTAGTGACAAGACGGGGTGGACCAGGAGACGTATTCGAGTTGGTTGCGGCGGCAGGGGACAATAACTCGATTTTGGTCGTGTTGTTATTATTGTTTGCATGTGAGCCGTTGCTCGAGTGATGAGAGTTGTGCGTAACACTACTGCTACTGCTGCTACTGTTGCTGTTCCCACTGAGCGCAGCTTTGTCGGTTGACGAGGAATGGCTGGGCCACGGCATCAATCCTTCAGGCTCAATTTTGACGTGCAACGGTTCTGGCGAGGTGAGAACTTTGTCAGATTGTGCCAGCAAATCGAGATTTCTCAGATTCAATAGTTTTTGAGCTTGTAAAAAGGCCGGACTCACCACAGGGACGTCAATCAAATCCCGGCTGTGGACCAGTTTGGCATGGCGCAGCACATTCCCACGATAGCTGGAGCTATAGCAGCACAAATCGCAGAGGAAAAGTTTATCCGAGCGGCATCCTACCCCCGTACTCGGGGGTTTGCCCAGCGAGTTCTGAAAGGCGGGTGGAATGAGCATCTTGTCGCCGTTCGGATGCTGGTGTTGCAAACGCGCCAAGTACGCCTCCATTTGCATGGCAAACTCGGGGGGCATCGTCCCTGCTAGTGAGGCCAGGTCGCTGTGTTCGGCTCCGTTGTTCGCAAACAGGCGATTGAAATCCGCCATTAGGTTAAACGGATGTAAATTATCGCCCGAGAAGGGATGATTCGAGGATGACGCTGACGACGTCGAAGTCGTCATGGGCGTGATTCTAGTAGGAAAGTCGCGGGTCGGACTGGTACTGTCGTTGGGTACGCTGCTTTCGTTTTGGAAAATACAAGCGATGTAGTTCTCTTCTTGCATATCAGCGGATTTGCGTTCAAAGTGGAGCGTTCTGACGTGGGTACGCATGCCGCGTAAGGTGTTTCCGCGGTACCCGCACAAGGTGCAGCGAAACGCGCGTATATTGGGATGGGACTCGATGTGCTTTTGTGCCGAAACTAAAGAGGTACACACCACACCACAGCATGGACACTTCCACGTGCTACTGTTGCTATTAAACGCGGCCGCCGAGTTGGCCGAGAGGCTTTCCGCCATGGCGATGGATTCCGTCTCCGAACTCCGACTCGGAACCGGTGACGCCGAAGGTATTGGACTCAACGCCAAGTTACTCGGCGCCTCCGCGGCTGTCGGGTCCGTTATCGTTGAAGAAGTCGAGGCGGTACGAGCAGTGGTCGGGCACACTGGTGACGTGGCCGGCACATGCTGCGACTCGGGGTCTTTACTGCGACTGCAGTAATACGTTTGGTGAGCTTTCAAGTTGTTGAGCGAGCCGAACTTGATCCCACAGGTAACGCAAATAAACTGGAAACAAGGCTTGTTAGAACTTGACGTCCCTTTGCTCTGGTCTGGGCTTTCGCCCTCTTCCGAGTGGACGCTCATGTCTTGCCGCGCACTACTGGGCGACCCCCCTGGTGGCCTGGGTTGTTCGGTGCCAACGGCGTTGTTGCGACCCGCACAGTAATGTTGTTTGTGAATAAGGTAGTTTTCGTAGCGGTGAAACGCAATATTGCAATCGTCGCATTTGTTGTTGGCATCCGGTTTGCTCGCCGGAGTCAAGGTTGGACTGGCTATTGCTGCAGCAGCAGTAGCAGGTGAGCCGTTTCTGCCTTGTCTCATTAACGGTAACGGAACTGGACCTGGCGCTAGATTGCTACCCTGATGCAGCTCTTTCGCGTCTCTCCACAGCCGTTGGCTGACGACGGGGTCACTTACGTTACTACTGAAATCCATCGCGGGGCTACTAGTGAAGGGTGACGTTGTGGCCGACGGTGGCTGGGGAGACGCCGTCTCCATTTTGATAATGACTTCGCATTTGGTAGCAATAGCGACATCAATTTCCGGAGTCGGCGATTTCTGTGAACCCGCGGTGCTGTTCAAGACATCGGATGTACCGTGCTTGACACTCAGGTCCAAGGCACCGTCCAAGTTCGTTACCGTACTTGGAGCTGCGCTATGGGTGTCCGCTCTGGTCACGGGTGAGCGTGTGGGTGACGGGGTCGGCGTCGGATTCGACGGACCGCTCACGGAAGGAGGGGTACGAGTGGGTTGGGTTCGCACCGGCCGGTCTTTGCCGTCCGGAGAGCTTGAGTGACGCTGAGCATGGTTGGGTTTACTGGCTGCGACGGTAGGGTTAGGTACGGGAGAAGGCAAACCCTGTACGGTTCCGTCCGGCATCACGAGTAGCGATTGAGGCGGCGCCGTTAGATGATCTGGCCAGAAATTGGCTGATTGCACGATGTGGAAAGGGACCAGAATAGGGGGTTGGGTAGGTAAGATGAGCATGGGCCAGGACCCCGAGTTTTCTTTGCTATTGGGATGCGTGTGACTGCCCGGTGTGGACACTTGGCGGTCGACCAGATCAGCTTCTTCGAGGTTTGGCGTGTCGATTAACCGGGCTGTGGTAATGGGCGCTGACAGGCGGGACGAAGTGGAGGGTGAAGAGGAGTGGTGGCTGGTTGAAGGTACGGGGTGCTGCAGGTGGGAGCGCAAGGTATTGAGTTTACCTCGACAGTAGAGTTGCTTGTGAACGCGGAACGTTTTGATCGAATTGAACTGAATGTCACATTCGGCACAATAACGGTCAGCGCGCGAGGAGCCGGCGATGATGAGGGCACCCGAGTCTTCTTCGGTCAACGACGGGTCGTCGTGCTGCGCAGAGACGATGCGGGGAGGTACAGGGGGTGCAGGCGGCATGGGCGGAGGAGGTGGAGGTGAGACCGGGGTGGTAGCCAGCATGGGTAATCCGACATGACTTCGTAGATGACGGTTGAGGCTGACCCGTTTGTCAGCGCTGAAGGAGCAATACGGGCAGGTGTAGTACTTGCCGCTGCGTCGCACACGGGCCACGGGAGGCGGACCCACCTTTAAAGGGAAAGTCTCGTTATTGTATGGTATTTCTTAAACTAAACATCCCTCAATTGTAAATAATTACCATAGCTTCGAACAGCATCGACGACAAGTTGCGGTTTTCCTCGCTGACAGATTCAGACCCTGTAGTTTTGCTGGCAACTGAAATAATAAAAGCCGTATAAACATTTTAAAAGATCCGAGACAAGATTCGGGGAGACTTTACCTTGAGATTCTTGGTCTTGCGTGAGACTGTCGGATTCCCCGGTGCCATTCCCAGTATTTGCATTGCCGGCCTCGGCAGCTTGCCGAATGCGATGTGAACAGTAATACGTCTGATGAGCTTCTAAAGTGCTTAATGAACTGAAGCGGATGCCGCATGGAATACAGAGATGAGCAGGTGGGACAGGCAGACCTGGGGAAAGGTTCATTTCAAATGATTAGACCATTTGGAAGCATTTTTTAAAAGGATCATCAACTATAGCCGCGTTTGTTTTGACGAAAGTTTAAGTTGACTTAACACTACCCAAGACTTGCGCTTAGAAGCGTTCGAGATAAGGAAACTTCGGGCTTATAAGCGTTTTATTTAGCTAGTCGACCTTTGAAAGTCGACTTTTAGCTTTGGTCTCAAGTCAGGCAAGTCTATAACGAGTACTCCTGTGCCCAGACTTGAACTTAACCCCGCCCACTCGTTTATTTATGTCCTTTGTTTACTATTGCATTATTATTATTTATTGCATTTAAATAAGGCTCATGGCATACGCAGCATTTTTTGTTTTGTTTATTCATTCATTGATTTGTTTATTACGCTTTATGACGCGCATGCCGAGAAACTGCGTGCTTTTCAAGAATACGCTACTTTTATTATATTTTAATTGGCAGTCAATGTGTTTTTCCTCGAAGTATTGAATTTTGGGACAGTTAGCACGAGCGTAAGTTTTAACAATCAATGGGAGACAATTAACAAGTCAACATCTTCCTCAAGCACATCTTAAATTGTCCGGATAATACTAAAAACTGATTCAAGAATGGAACCATTAATTGCCCCCACAGAGCAGAACAATAATTTGCTATTGAAATCTAGACTCGAAAAACGAGCAATTCGTATATTGTTTACTTTCGACAAGCACCGCCCCGTGGGTGGAGCAATTGTAAACTGGTGCTTGTAACCGTTCGTTTTGGACTCGAGACTTTCCGTAAAATTTCAAAGCAGTTTAGACTAAAACGAACGCTTATAAGCGTAAAGTCAAGGAAGTTTGGCTAGTCTAAGTTGAATTCGAACGTACAGAACAAACGCAGTTTATAGCACTATGCGTCTCAGAAGCCAGAAAAGCTAAACGAGTTAAAAGGTTTTCTAGAGCGTATGCTTACTTGGGCTGATGGCCGATTTCAAGGGCAACTCCGATGCATCTGGTAAACCGGAAAGAATGCCTGCTTTTATTCACAACCCAAAAGAAGTTAATTACAAAAAAGGAAACAAAAGAGAGATGCTGAGATTCTTACCTGGTCCAAGCCCGTTCCGTAAGAGCGTCAAGTAACGCAAACTCGCAAACAAGTCCGAGTTAAAGGGCAAAACTGGCGAGTTGATCGGTATGGATAAACCTGCAGAAGCCGTAATAGATGATGTGGGCGCGTTGACCGGTACATCTGGGGACGCGATTGGGATGCTTTGCTTTAATTGCGGAGGTTGAGGCGATTCGGACAGTGTGTCACGGTCACTGGGTTCTTTTTTCACGCTGTGGAAAGCAGGTGAGTGGGGAGGTGGAGGAGACTCGCCTTCCTCCGCAGATTCCGTGGACTGATCAATTTTCCGTTTCTTGGCTGTGCTCGCCGTTGTTGACTCACCAGAGACGGACGAGGCAGATTGCGTTGTAGCCAGGGATGGCTCCGTGGACGAGGACTCCTTATCGCTGCTGCCATGCTGTGCTGCTGGCGTCGTGCAAGACAAGTCGTCCACTTCCATAGTGTCCTCTGTTTCAGATGCCATGTCTTCTCCCGTCAAAGAATCATCACCTACAAAAAATGAACAAGCCAGCAATTAGTTGAAAGGCTTTCCCAGGGATACGGTTCGATTTCAATTTCAGTTATTTGGTTCAGTTCGAACGGTTAAATTGTTTTAACCAATCTCGTTCTCTTATTTTGTTGTTTTTCTGGGAGGTGGGAGGGAAAAAAGTGGAAATAAAACGTCCTGGGAATGTTTAGGTGGTCGGGAATGAAAACGCCAGTAAAAAGGAAAGGGTCGATGGTTATCACTGCAAGTATCTGACAAGGAGGAGGTGGGGCCAAGTTAGGATGTCTTGTCTTTTTGCGTTATCGTGCAAGCCAGCACTGTCTAATATACTGCGTAGGTTAGTGTCAGGGCTAAAGAAAAAAAAATTGGGAAAAAAAAGTTTGTGTGTGCGCGCTGCTGGTATGGCCAAAATGCCTGGTGCCTGGCTTTCCTTATCAGCCAGAGAGATAGATAAGTTCGTGCACGGTTTCCTGACATTTTCAGGCATGGTTATCTCTAATCGCTTATAGCCCCACATCGCTGAGTTTCATCTGTTCTGTTTCGATGCATATATAGTCAGAGGTTCCTTATGCTGGATGCATGGCCATGGCATGGTTAGAATCGATGCTATCAGTTAAACTGGGCTTATTCAAAAGGGAAGTGAGTGCAGCGTGCGATACTGCCGATCGACAATGAAGATCAAGACAGCGGCGCACCAGGATGAGAGAATCGAAGAAGAGGAAAGTAAAGACTAACGGAGGAACTGCATTCTGGACAGAAAGGCAAAAGGAGTTGGGACTGCGACTGCACTGTAGCACTGTGCTCTTGCTCCTCTGCACGATCGAGATATCAGGAAGTCCTTACAGTGGGACGGGGCATGAAGCGGGTTTATCGGCATCTGGCATCACACACTATCGCCTCCATCTCTTTTTTGGGCCTATCAAACTCCCTGCAAGGCAAGACGATGAGCTACAGGAACGCAAGGGGAAAAGACAGTGGAAAACTCGAAACTGTGGAGGCCTCCTTTTCTTTTTTTTTTTTCTTTTTTTAAACTTCATTTTGTGATGACTTGGGCTGTTTAGGATGCCCAGGACGAGACGTGGGGCAAGAAATTAGGCATCTGAGAAAACCTGCACACTTGGCATCTACAGACCCTATAGACTCTCCCAGTCAGTTAGATTGTTTTCTTTTATGGCGAGATTTTTTTTTTTTCGTAAGGCTGAAAGTCGTGATAACAAGACACCCTCTCATGTGCACAGCACGTCCCACTCACCACTTTCGTGCACCAGAAAGACAAAAGCCCTGCAGACTCCTCTGCGATAAGAAATTCTACATCTAAAAGGAACTACGCGCAGAAAAACTTGAACCGAGGGATTAGAAAGAGCGTTTAGGTTCTTGATCTGGGATACATGCAAATGCTTGGGCGAGTGTAGATCAAGCCAAAACCTCTGAGGACACAAAAAAAGAAACACAGAAACAGGGTATAAGTTGCCATCTGAGATAAGATCACGCTTGTTTACGGTGTTGCAAAAAAAAACTTTGATTGGATGTATGACAATCGAAAAAGCCAGACCAAGTTCAAGGATCTATCACTTGCCACGGGTTGTGTAATAGCGGGTTGCGTTATCTATTTTTCTATTATTATTATTCCGTTGTTGTATGTTGTTCTACTGTTGGGCGGCATGACAGCAAGGGCAAATGAAGTGCCAATCTGTAAGTTTTCAACTAATACTATTCCGAGTTTAAGTATGAACTGTTGGTAAAAGCGGAGAGAGGAGACTTTCTTGGGCAGGGCTTATCGAAGTAATGTAATCAGATACGGAGAAGTGATAAGAGAGGGTTTACTGGAGGTGATTAGCCGTGACTGGGTATCAATTCTTCTGGGAAACACACATATACACCAACTTGGTTTCTGATGGCATAGATTTTGGGGCGAATCCTGAGAGTAGGCGACAACGCTACGACCAAACACACCAATGCACGCCAATGAGACGACACTGTGTTTGCATTATTACGAGATATGCAAATTCTCACGCTCAATGTCTTAACGTTGGAAAGCCGACATTGTCTCTATCCGAAAGGCTCGAGATTTGCTGTTTCACTTACTCGGGTGAGAAACAGGATATGTTTCTGCGTACTTTTTGGTGGAAGAAGATATCAAATGGCAACTTCTACTTCGACTACCGACGCCGCACGTATAGAGCCACAACAATGAACATAACTATACTCAGCTACCGAGTACTCCACTTTGGTAATGAAACTGACAAAAGATCAGTTTTACCCTTGCTCTATTTTCTTGCGTTCACCGTTAGAAAA
Source organism: Lepidurus couesii (assembly GCA_022832235.1). Classification (NCBI taxonomy): domain Eukaryota; kingdom Metazoa; phylum Arthropoda; class Branchiopoda; order Notostraca; family Triopsidae; genus Lepidurus; species Lepidurus couesii. Next base: position 37,283 of record JAGJRP010000139.1, read on the forward strand.
AGAATAGTGTGTTGTGTTGCTAGCACGGTCCACAGGAGTAAGGAAAAACGTTGCGTTTAGTCCCAGGAAGACAGCAGGACTGGGCCGCTCTCGCTCGTTTAGGGTTCCTTGGATGTATAAGCGAAGCCAGCGTGGCTTCGAAGCGAGTCGGTGTGTCGGTCAGGACGGCACAAACTCCCCTATTCGCTCTGGGGCTTTTAAATGATAAGGCGGATCCTAAATAGAGCCTGAATAGGCCTGGCAAAGTATGTTTTGTATACGTAGCAGGTTGAGGACTATAAAGGGAAGTTGCTTGAAAAAAGGGCAGGCAGGTTTCGCGCCAGAAATGTCCAATTTCCACCTGCAAGCAGAAGACAGGTCCTAGCGTCCACACCAGGCTGTCGACGTAACTTCTTTTACTTATTTTTGTTAATTTTTTTTTTGCAGAGTAACAAAACAAAATAACAAAATGGGTGTCGATATAATACTGACACAAGGGGCATAAATGCTTGATCCTTTGGCGTTTCATACCAACTTTTCTTATGTTAAAATAACGAGTTCCGTAAACAAGAATGTCTTAACCTAGTTAACAGTGTTTCGTTTCAAAGGCTATCTGTTTATCTATCCTTTCGGATTTTTTTAATGGTCAACTATAACCATTTATGCCGTGTTGTCTAACGTACTATCGACTGTTGTAAAAAGAAAAAAGTTTGTGTGTTTTTTACGACTTAAGCAGGTGAGACAATGTATATGTTTAAAGAAGGGCAACGGAATTTGAGGTGCGTTTTAATCCGTAGTCCGACACTATACACGGAGTGGATGTCCCAGTGCTCTATCTTAGTCAAACATCGCCATTGCCCTAGCCTGTGCAGTTATGGGGTCCCTGGTTGCATAGGTACATGCGAATGCGAGTGAGTGTGTGTGTCTGTGTATATGTATTATGGGTGTATGTGCTTATCAGGCCTTTCTGTCTTATCAGCGTTTTAGTACGGAAGAGCAGCAGGGGGAGAGTGGGCGGGTAGGCCAAGTCAAAAGGGACAGCAGGCGGAATTGTATAGACTATATAGAGTATGCATCTTCTATATCAAATATAAGAGCAAACGCCGAGCGGAAGGAAAAAAAGCCGGTAGGGAGATAAGAGGACGTGGCTGTTAGGACTGCAAACTGGCATTCACAGGAAAAAGCTTGGAAAAAAAGAAGGAAGCTGGGAAAAGGTCCTTGTAGTGTTATCAGCTCAAGCCCATCTTGTCTACCTGATGGTATCAGTATTGGCATTGCAACAGCAGCTCTATCAGCGTATACAAAATAAGGCACTTTTTTGCGCCTCTCAGCCCCAGCTCAAGTTGACTTTGGACTGTGGTAAATACAGGTTCAGGATAATTGCACTGCATTATGGACGGTGAGAGATTGTTTGAATAGTTGTAATAAAGGGGCAGAGGAAGAGAGGACATCATGTAAAAAACAGCGACGTAAAAGAAGGTTTTCGGGATTAATTGGTACCAAGTAAAGCTGAAAGGGTAACCGGCCGGCGTAATCTATTTGGATCGCCGATGGAGAAGACAAAGCAAATGGTTGGATAACACATTAGGGATGGCTTGATAGCATCCCTTCCCTCAGTTTTTAGCTTTTATTTCAACTCTTGGCGTTGGCTGGGGTTCTGTATTCTTTTACTTTTACAGTCAGCTTCTTCCGTCATGTTGTTGGATGCTAGGGTTGGCTATTTTCTCTATTTTCTATTTTGCTATGGGTGCCCTCTCTCGTTTACTCTCTCCTCTCCCCCTTATCAACTGTTAGCTGATATCATGGTGACGTCAATCGCGTCCAGATTGATAAATCGGAAAAGGGGACGTGTGGTATTTTTGTTCAAAGAAGTCTATTTTTTTATTTTATTTTATTTTTTCGGTTAATAGCTGCTGCTCGGCCGGGGGAAATCGCCTTGTGTGCTCGAAGGCTCGAGATAAAAAAGCAAGATTAAGCGTCCCTACTTATCGCTGTCCACCATCTCGTCGTTGCGATAAGAGTTTCTCATTTCTCGTTCCTCGTTTCGGGCTCAATGGAGTCTCGTAGACTTGGCAACACTCGCAGACGCTAGTTCCGCGGCCGCCACATGAAACCGTGACTTGCTTAAAGGTGTATCTTGGGTATTTGGTCTTATTTGGGTTGGGAGTCCATTTTGTATTGTGTTCGTTTTATATTTTATGCTCCTCGGAGACGGGAAAATATTGAAGTTATGCTAATGAGATCCTTTGCTTTGGTATTTGACATTTCAGAAGTAAGATTTGGTGTCCGAGTATTACTTTTTCGCCCTCCCACCCACAGCTAACATACACACACACTCACGGTGGTAGTGGGTGAGAGTGAAGTTGAGAGATAAAGATGGAAAGGGGAAGCTCAGGGCTCGCTTATCAGGCAGAACCAGGAGGAGAGGCCAAGATAGCCCTGGCAAGGGATAAAAGGCCACGGAGGATGATGGTTTCGAAATGGGATGCTATGCGAGGGCGCCAAAGGCGGAATCTAGTAAAGTATGCTGGGCGGCAGTTTGAGGAGCAAAAAGATGAGCTAATATTATATGGGATGCGCAGCCCGTGTGCGGGAGATAACCCGCTGATGCTGATGCTTCTCTGACTGCTCGTGCTCTGGCAGCATGGAACGCAGATAAGATAGGCACTTAGTTATGCAGAACCCTCAGCGATATGAAAAGCTGGCTTGCCATCAGTGCCTTAGTAGATTTCGCATAGTTGGCAACATTAAGCCCCATAGTCCCCCATCTTTCCTTCCTGGATGCTTTGGTGTGAGCACGCCAGGTTTCAAGATGATGACGGACATGGAATAAAATTTAAAAAAAACGCCAAGACGTCGCTCGTGCTATCCACCGGGTATTGTAAACGAAGCCCACCTCAAACGGTGGTATAATTTTAATTAAACTTTGGGCGAAAGTTGCGAGTCTTCTTAATCCCTAGACTCGCAAGCAGTTGAAGGAAGCTTATGGTTTAGCTGAGATGAAAGGACATATACATGTTTGTGGGAAAAAGCTTGGAATTAGCAATAGGGCAAAGGAACAAAAACAAGCTGTAAAATGCCCTATAAGCGTCGAAATGAAAAGTCACTACCGGTAGAGTTTGCACAAAGGGTTTCTTCAGGCTTCCGCTTTCGTGATTAATAAACGAGCGGGTCGAAATAGGTTTGTTGGGAGGGTTTTGGGTCTGTTGTGAAGCTCGAGGATTCGATTGAATGGGACCAGGGAGTTGCTTTTTACTTCCAAGAAAAATGGTCCGGGCGTGGCGCGTAATGCTTTGGTGCGGAGACGACCAAACTTTGGGTGGTGGGGATCAAGTCAATGTATTGTGCCCCGTATTCCCTTTTCTGCTTATTACCAAACTATAAGATCTGTTTGGGCATTGAAAATGGTAGTTAAACTTGCTCGGATTGAGTTGTAATAATTTATCGGCAACCTCGCTCCCGTTAGCCCAAGAGCCGCTCAGATATTACATTTATAATTCAACTGCCTGTGGTTGAGTGAGGGGAAGACACGCCATGCCTTCGCTTTTACTTGATTTGGACTTTTGAAAATTGCCCATAGGTTGGCGAAACTCGAGAATAATCCACATTTGCCGTCTAGTGGTCTAGATTGACTTGGCATAGTGGTCATATCAAAACACGTGAGAAGATGCAAAACAATAAGAGCAAGAAGCAAGAACGTCAAGGGGGAAGGGCGCATCTTGGTTAATAACTTAAGAGCCATTCCTTTGCCATATCATGCTTATCCAAGTCAGCTCTCTTTGCTATTTCATAGAACGCGGATTGCGTCGATGAAGGAGGAGGAGAGGGCGAGATGTGCACCCTATATACACCCCTTTCAGCATCTCAGCTCTACTACGGACGCTCTCCCACTCTTCCTGTCCTGTCACCACACGACGCCTGGCGTCGTCAGAGTCCGATAAGCTTTGCAATTCCTTCTATGCCAGCTTGATTTGGAGGGCGCTGGCACTTGCTTATGGAGACGAACGAGTTGGCTGAGTATATGCTCTCTATGTGTGTGTGGGCTGGGTAAATACGGCTACGGCGGGGTTTGCTGGCTCCCGACTCGATATATATACTGCTGCACTTCGAGCCGCAAGCAGTGGGCCGACTCGATAACGATTTTGCACGTCCTGACTTGTCCGCGGCAGTAATCATGACATTTCATCGCCTTCGCTGCGCCGTTTAGCTGTCCTCTTTAACCCAGTTCTCGGCACCCTTACTGGCTGGCAAGTCCAGATAAACTAGTGATGACCTGTGACCTCCAAGCCCGTATCAGTACCCGACCATGCTATGTCCTCTTACGGCTCTTACGGCGCGCACGTTTGGCCTCAACCGGGGGCGTACAACGTACCCGCAGCCTCAAAGGAAAAGAAAAAGAAATCCGCCTCTGCCTAGCAGAAATCTCGAAACACAGGGAAGTCGGAACACGAAGCGAATCGTGTAGTGCAGCAATTCAATGCTTGCCAAAATCTTGGGAGTTCAAGAAACTAGAATCTCTTGACCTTCAAAGGATGCCACTGAAGAGCTTGGCACCTTTAAACTGTTAGAGGTTGCATCATTCTACTCCTCAACACCTTAGGGACGTTTTGTAGAAGGTTTTTCACTTGAGCCCAAGCTTGTGTCCTTTCGATCACACTTGACATAAGCCAAACCCGTTACACTTGAACAAGAGAACACCATTCGGCAGTCATTCTTCCCGCTGTTGTCTTGAGGTTGGGTTAATCCAGCTGGGAAATAAAATTGAAGGAGCGGGAGGGAGGAGTGACGCCAATGGCGCATTTCTTTTCTTCACTGCCTGTCCCGTTGTTGTCGGCAGTATTACATAGTCAGCAAATCCGCCCTACTTTTTTTTAGTAATAGTGAGTCTTTATTGGTCGTTTCCGAGTAAGCTTTTCGGCAATCGGTTTAAATCATTTGTATGGCGATGCTGTCACAAACGGGAGAGGATTTATAATGTAGTGCTATGTTGTTAAAATTCTCTTACGGGACATCACTGTGCGGGATCCTGAATGTTCGGTAGTGTCCATGTAAAATGTGTACATGGGGAAGATACCCGTCCAATCAGAGTGCGGAACATTACTTCATTGCTGACAACAAAGAAATTTTTATATTTTAGCGCGCTAACTGCAGAGTGCGACTTCACCTTATGGCGCATTCCACTGGCTGCACTGGTGCAATATTTTTGGCACTCAGTGTGTAAAGATCTACATGTTTGACACACTGAGTGCCGAAATATTGCACCAGTACAACCACTGTAACGCGCTATTGGCCCGTTACTTCATTGTTGGCAACAATGAACTCTTTATTTTAACGCGCTAACTGGCGAAGTCGCACGCTGATTGGACGGCTATCTTCCCTGTGTAATACACTTCTGACTTGGACACTAGTGACTATAGTGTCCATCTTCGTGATTATCCGAGCTGACGCTGATGTCGTTTAATTAGAAATCTAACGTTCCTAAAGCTTGGTAATTCGGTAAGTCTTTTTCTTAGAATTGCATGCATTTGAGCTCAGATTGGGTTAACAAGAAGAGGAATGCCGCGCCGCTTTTTGCTGTATATGCACTTGTCACCGAGCGGGATTAATAGTCGCATACTGGCAAGTGCAGATGGCAAGAAGTTGAAATGAAACTAAGCTAATAACCTGGTGCTTGTTTGATAGGATTTTGGCCAACGTTAGGTCAACATTACTTGCGCGAATACGACTGGTTAAGAAGTCTCCATTTGTGTGCATAGGTAGAAATTAGACTTTGCCGAGGATTGTGCTCTCATATTGTGCATGTGCTGGCAGAGGTCCGATAAGCTCCTCTGCTTTGCAGCCGAATGCTTTCCTGATCGTTAATGGCTTTCGGCATGCTGCTGCATGTTATAGATGGCTATAACACATGGTATACACATTATCGCATGAGAGAGTGGTGCGCTGGAAGTTGCGGGCGAGAGATTGGGAACCCAACCGCTGGGTTGGAAGTGATGTGTGGTGACGTGTTTGGATTTGATTGATAAAAGACCACAAAATAGTAAACGGTAGGGTGCCGGGATTACGCCAGCTTTCACTCATAGGTGCGAGAAAACGATGCTGTATTTAGATACGGCTTATACCGTAAATGTATCCACTTTTTGGAGGACCTGCATTGAAAGTTCTGGAGCCCAAGAGCATAAAGATAAAGCCAAACTTGAATACAACAGTGGGGGTTTGGGGTGGCTCTGGTGGTCGGCGCGAAGGACTTAATGAAGTCTTGTCGTCTGTTTAACCCTGACATTGCTATTAGCGGGACTTACAGTAATACAAAGGGACGTCGCAAGTTGCTTAAGGAGTTAGATGCTGCAGCCAAGTCCAGCACCAGCTGAAAAGGGACACACAGGACTTTATGTATGGCCAAAAAGGAATACGGAATGAAATATAGAGAGGAGAGAGGAGTGGGAGTAATGCCCAGGACGGAATAACAGCAAGAAAGGGGAGGTTTCGGGAAGGGGCAACTTTGCAGCACGCGAATCTTCCAAATAGGATCAATAAAGCCTGGCACAAAACAGTCAAACGCACTTCGCACTTGGGACGTTTTGGAGTTAGAGGAGTGTTTGGGGGAAAAGACGTCCAAGCGTGAGCCCCCGACAGTCAAGCTTAAAAGCGGAGATCCGCCTAGAAAAAATATCCCGGAACATCCATTTATAGACCTGCCATAACTTTCACATTCGTCGCACCCAACTATGAAATTCATGTAGTCGCACTACTAAAGGTAAACCCATCTACGTAAGAATCAAAAGATAGATCATCTGATACTAAAACACGAGAACTCCCCTGTCTTTCTGGCCCATAATATAATCATAAAAAGCCTCGCATGGTTACCCAACGATCAGCAAATGTGCAAGTATTTGACCTTTTTCATCATTTTAACCCATCTACCAATTATCTGCGAGGTATCTAACCTATCAAAACGATGGAAAAAGTAAGCTTCATGCGAATACTTCGTGTGAATACTTTCACGCGCATTACTAAACGATAGCGAACTGTTAAACGAAAAGCAAAACGATTCGCGTTTCGTCAACTTGAGTTGCGCTTAAAGTTAAGTAAACAAGCTAGCTCGAAAATAGAGCGTCATCGTCCGTTGTTTTTCTCCCCATCTTTGAGATCAACGATTCCACTAACGTTTAATACCTTTTTCTTGTGAAAACAGACTACCAGTTAACTTTTTATAATTTTTTACGAGGGGGGTATTCAGCTCTTGTTTCTTTTTTTTTTCTTTTCATCATGATAGTGTTTGTGCTTGCTGTTGGAGGTGCTGATTTTGTTGGTAATGTTCCTGGGATGCTGGGTGATGGAGGCGTGAACGATAAGCAAGCCTAGCCAGCCAAAGGAAGCCATGAAGTCTTTTCTTCTTATCGGCCCCCGTAAGTCGTATCGTTGTATAGCGGCGTATAGAGAAGTCCGCTACCAAGCAAGCCCAGAGCCCAGCTTTTTAATGCGTTGACCTTATACGCTGCTCCTGTATATGTCTCTCGTTTAACTGTATAATGTCGTCCCGTCGTTCTAATCTATCACAAGTCTCCCCGAAAAGAGACCCCGGGCAGCGCAGCATATCCTCGCAGCTATCCGCTCATCACGCGATCCGACAGCATCCGAAGACAGGGCCATGGCTCTAACGTTCCTCGCGCCATCTTGATTCGATTTGGCGGCTATTGCTAGCCAAAGGATGTGGTATATAGCATGGCCAGGGTTCGATTCCAAAGTCAAAACCTTTGAAACGCCAGTTACGGAGCACAGCAGTTCATTTGCTTGCTGCTTTCCAACTTCTCCAACATCATTTAGTACCAGTTTACCCTTTCAGTTGCATGGGATGATTGAAGTGAATTTTTTCGCTTGACTTTCACTTTTAACAGACAAGACTGCCCCCAAATTCAAGTGTAACAGCGGAGAAACGACCTGAAGTCAACCCGTGCAACTGGGCCCAAGGTAAAATATAATTATTAAACTGCACTTTCATTGGATTAAATGGTTTAAAACCAGCTTGTTTCATTACAGGTCGCGACACTTGCTATTGACTTGCTAGTTACAGATGGTAACTGTATTGTAACACAGGATATTCAAGTTTGTCAAACTTGGGAACTGTCCTATGGCTATGGGTGCAGTAATCTCGTACACCGCTCGTATTCTTTTTCATTCCTATTCATTCGTTTTTCCCTTGTGTGTAAGCTAATACGGGCTTTGAAACCAACCCGTGTTGAAAGATTCTTCAGCTATTAGAAGGCCGATAAGATGCGTGTGTTGGTTATCACGATACGTTACCACCCCCATTGACATTCATCTCTTTTGTTCTTGCAAGCTCCATAAGCAAGTTATACGACTTGCGTGTCTTATTGTTTTCGGCGCACCCTCGGTGGGCCGGCAAAAGCGATGAAGTTTTTTTCTATTTTTCCGTTCTTTTTTTAAAGGGAAAAGATGGAATGTTGGCCGGTCCAACCCGCAAAAACCATCATGAACCATGAACAAGGCTAGAGCAATTGATAGGCTACACTGATGGCAGCATCAGTGGGCAGGAAAGCACGTATTTCTTTCACCTCATTGCTCCTCCCTGGAGACAGCACAATAGAGTCAGAAAGTATTTAGGCAAGGAGAGAGGAAGGAGTTTGGAGATCAAGAGACACACAGAGAGAAGGAGAGAGAGGAAGAGGTTTCGTGGGACAATAAGGAGGCCCCGGAGAATGAGAGTAGATTATATTCTCGTTGGCGAATCCTATTGTATGGCGATCGTGAAACTGTGGGACGCAGGAGGGTTTTTTGACAACTCGAGGGCCCCAAAAAGTGGTGAAGGACTTAAAAAGCTTCTTGGATTGGCGGCTTTGTAGAATCAAGTGCTACTTGATAAATATGATAATGACGGCGAACCGGTTCGAAACACCTCGATTGGTTCGATGCCTTCGTCAAGGCTTTTCTGCCATCAAACTCCCAAGAATCCATAAAAGCAGCAAAAAGCAACGCAATACGTCAATCGAGGAATACCGTAAAATAAAAAATCGAATAAAATAACACGAAAAAAGGGCGATATGGTAAGGATGGGCTTAAAACCCATTTAGGGGAATGGGTCTAGTGTTCTCTTAATGCGTGACGGATTTGTGTCGTAAGACAATCCTCTTGCTCTGCCCCGAAAGTTGGCCGAAAGTTAAAAAGGGAAGGACAAGGGACTTATAGACGCCATCAGAAGCCAGTCATTCAAGAAAGAAGACGAAGAAGGGGGCACACACACAAAAAAAATGAAAAAAGGGAATTGTTGTTTCTTGATGGCGTATCCAGATTAAGCTATATCCATACAAGGTCCGGAGGGTCAAAAAGGGTTAGCACGTTCAAGATGCAAGACTTAGCCAGAGAAAAAGGCAATAGCGAAATAGCGATTATACAGATTCAAATTCGGAGCCGTAGCCCAGCAACGCAATCTTAAACAGACATACACACTCACGTATACAAAAAATGAGAGGAAAACTTGTCAGCTGTGTGATGGATTCGGGATAAGACGACAGAGACGGAGACGGCGACACGGAATGGACAGCGGGACCAAGCAAACTCTACGACCATTTTACATGAGCTAAAAGGGATATCTAAAGGAAAAGCGAGGAGATAGGGACTTTTTTCCATGTATCTTTTGTATATATGTGTGTGTGTGTGTGTGCATGGGTTACTTTGGCCCGGGCTGGGTTATGTTTATCGAGGTCCCTCATCTGCATATCAAGCCTAGCCATCAGTAACACACCCCAGTTCAGAGAAAACGTCTCATTAAAATTACCGTGAGATAAAAAAAACTATATCCTTGCAACTCGCTCGCTTGAAGCTTTTTTCGTCAATTACTATCTCAGAAAGTTTACCACTAACCACCACACTCCCTTGTACCCTCTCGTCACCCTCCAATTCCCCCTGTGTGATTTTTCTCGTGAGGACTGGGATTTCCTTATAAAGAGATTTTAGACATCTTTTACAGTGACAGGTTGAACCGAAATCCTTCAATTGAAAGAATCCACTTTGTTTCTATCTTTTTGTAACTATAAAACTTGCACGACGTCTTTTCTGCTTCGTGAAAAATGTCGTATAGACAAGGTTCTCGGAACTCGGAACCGCTTTTACCACGTCATATGTCTGACTTTTCGTTTATGGGTCGTTTTAGTAAATTAGTTCACGTGTGCCGATGAGAGGTAGAGGAAATGCTCTGCAAACATGTCTACGCACTGGCAAATCTCCCAGGTCATCTTTAAAACTCGCACTACGAACTACTTTTCTGCGTATATTAGAGTACGCCATATGCTGGCCTTGCTATTTGCAAATGGAATGATTTTAATGAAACACCTGGGAGTGATTAGGAAAGCAATTAACTTGCTTGCACTCAGTGCAGGGACACAGCACGTGCAAATAAATTGCAAAGGATGAATTGGATGAAATGACTAAAAGGGATAAAACGACGGCGGAGATGAGATGCAAAACAATAAAGATAGTTTAATTTGATTAGTGATATTCTATGCCAAAACAAGGACAGCCAGAACGTAATGGAAAAAAAATCGTCTAAACTCGTACTAAGAACATTTCCCTATACCTGGAGTTATCTGCTTTAAGGTTCAGCTAAAAAAAAGAGAGAGAAAAAAATCCGATGGACATTTAAGGGCTGGCTTATCATTTATTGTCCTTTTGTATCCCCTAACGCTTTTGCGGGGTCACCAAAACTTGTTTCATGACGACGCATGCCTCGTTCAGTTGTTCTTAATGCCTTGCTTATCCTATCGCGCCTAAAGAAGATTTCCCTCTTCCTTATCCCGCCCCCCTTTTTTCGTTCTTGCTGGACGAGAGGACTGGCTTTCTTGCGTTCTTGGGTTTATTAGTCGCTTGCTATGTATGGTATAACTAATGGGTTCACTTCTTCTGCGTCTTCCGTGATGTATGTGCACAAACAAGTTTCTTACTAATCGATAATTCGCCCCGTTAGTATTCCGGACCGTTTAAACGCAGTAAGGGCAGCGAGCGAAGAAAAGCAAAGCAAAGGGGGGGGGGGGGGGCACTTTTCTACTTTCCTTCAAAGTTCCCAGTAGCGATGAAGGATGCATAGATTATATTCCAACGGAGCAACTGGTCTTTTTTTTATTTATTTTTTCTTTTTAAATATACCCTACAAGATTAGGCTCAAAGATTGCCTCAGCAGAAAGCGGACATAGTCCACCATCATGGTGCTTGCAGATTATAAACTTTAAAAAAAAAAAATCCCAGTATAGCTAAGGGATAGCGAGTTTTATCCAACCGCGCACATCCCTATCTTTGCATACCATCAAAGCTTGCCGTAATTCCATAACCCGCAGAATGGAAAAAGGTTAAAGAAAGCAAGCTGTATTTAGTTATTGTTTATAAATATATCTTAAAAAAAAAGGAAAGAAGGTATAGTGTGTGTCTGTGGGACGAGACGGAGGCCCTGCGAGGGATGGACTTGAGACTGTTTATCAAGATAATGTCTTAGGTATTGGATTCCACAGTGGCATCAGAAGCATCGGAGTATGGTTGCTTATATTGGCCCACACCTTTTTGTTCAACCTCCGTTGCTCTCACGTGGGTGTGCGTGGTCTATGATGTATTAAAACCTTTGCATTTCTTGATTATTTTTTTTTAAGTTGAAAAGAGTTTGAGTTGACGAGGTATTTTCAGAGTGATGGAAAGACGGGAAAGGGCTAGCCACTTGTAATTAAGGTTTGGTTGCGCTAGTAGCAGCAACAACAGCACAGAAGGGTTTTTCTCTAGTCTTAAAAGCTATTGACTCCGCCTCTCTGATTGAGGAAGAGAATCGGCCATCTCATTTGCATAATCACATCCTTTCTGACGGCGTGACGAAGGGCTGGCTGCCAGAGATGCAACAGCAGCAACTTGCTGCCCGGTGCTTTGGGATGATGTACAACACGGCTTCTGTTTTTCCATTATGAATACTGATAGACTTTCTGCCCCAGCCCCAATATAGCCAAGGACTTGGTCCCAGAGGCCTCCCACTAACCGAAAGCAATCGCCGAGCAAATATTGCAACAGCTCGCTCACCGTGCGGTGCGTCCTCACTGCCCCATTGTTAACATATAGAGGATAGGATATATCTGTCTCTCTACCTGCTCAGCCCAAGTATGCATGTATAGCTATACGTGTACATAGGGAGGGAAAAACCTGTTTTAAATCAGGCAATTTGACGCCACGGTGGCAAAAGATTGTTAGCGGGATGATTGAGAAAAGCGTTTCTACGTTTGTCAATGGTTCTTTCATGAAGAATACAATTACTTTCTGGCGTCGCAGTATCGCTGGCGCCTAACTGGGTGAGAGAATCCAGTTATCAAAGTGCGAGTAAAGTGCCCCTTTGAAAGACATAACGGGCGCGCGTTTTGGAGGGAGTATGAAGCGTTAATGGGTTGTACACACGATATTATAGGCTGTGCCACAATTCCAGAAAAGCGAAATACCATTGTTGCCGCTTGTAGGTCTCGTGCTGCTAGTTCACGGGTGTGCTATTGCAAACAATGTTTGACGTACAGAGTACAGTACAAAGAGTTATCAGTGACAAAAGGAATTCTTAGTACAAGATATCCGCAATTCAACTACCGTGTTCGACCAGTTTTTGCTATGGTTCTCGCCAAACATTTTGGTTTGAGAGATGAAAGCAAAATGGCCCTCCCTGCCTGTCGCCTGCTTAATTTCCATTCCGTGTACGAGAAGGGCATTTATTTTTTCCCTTTTTTTTTACTGGTGCGTGTAATATTTACGGAGGCGTTGCTGTATTACAGTTGGTCACGGAGCGATAGTTGTTCCCGGTTCAAGTTTTGATAGCGTGTGCTTTGAGGAGATCAGCACTATCGATACAGGTTGAATGTATATACGCTTCTGTTAGGGATCGTGAACTGTGCAGCCCTTCCGTTCATGCTGCAGATGAAGAGTTTATGTAAAAATGGGACCAATCTCTTATCAAAATTAAGGTCTGTGGTTTCCAAAGCAGGAGCAGCAATAGCGGTCTACGGACCTCCTCGCGAGAGACGTTGGAGGAATGCTGGAGCGAACGTTTTTACCTTGTCTTCAATCTCGGCCCATAAGAGAATTGGCCACTGGCCATCTTAGCTACTGGAATAATTTGTTGCCAGCATGAAGGGAAGAGATAAAAGGCTTTTGCTTAGGCGAAGTCCAACGATGAAGTGAAAAAGAAAAAAAAGTACCTCATCATTGCCAACCTGTTCGATAACCTGCTTGATGGCTATCGCTCATATAACGTTGGCCTCGCATCGTGTTTCATACCTCATTCCGATGTATAGCTTAACTAGCTTCAAGAACTTGACCGTTCTAGAAAGACGAGCTTTTAGGGGCTGCTAGCTGTTTGGTATGCTACTATTTGGGTTTGCCCCCTTTTTATTTTATTTTTTTATCCCGAAGCTAACACACAGGAGCAGCAGGCTTGTTGTTTTACTAGTTCCATGCAAATGAAGCGAAGCCTTCCCAAGCTGCTAGCCTGTTCAGTTTGAGATGGCGGGATGGCGGGAAAATGGGACGGCACCAAAGGAAATTGAAGGTGTTGTTGATTTACAGCCCGTGGACTCGTATTACAAATCCAGTGTTGCTTTTCTTTTCCCCAAATTAGATTTGTTGAAAAGGAACCGAGCGGAAGCCCATTGGTTTGAATTTTGAACATAAAAACAGTTAATTGATGGCTACTATATACTCCGTCGAGCGATGAGTAAAATGACAGTCATAAATCGCTAAAGCTGTCATTGGTGTTGCGTTCCAGTTCTGCCCTCGACAAAAATCCTAATTAGAAATACTTCATTTTCCCTTAAATCAGTCACAGCTTTTAAAAAATAGTAAAAATCTAGTTTTCCGTTGCTTATGAAAAGAAGGTTGTGATTGCCGTTCATGAGAGCCAAATATATCTCTTTCCTTTTTGATTAGGAATCGTAGAGGTTCCCAACGTAAAAGGTTGTACGTACTATACGGTGTAGTAGTGTACTGTAAGTACGGTGCATGCCGGTAATGTATGTATGGGACTCGGTAGGTTACTTTGTAGGTACAACCATACAGAAATGGAGGTATGAAAAACTAATGAGCTGCAATGTCGCACTGGGCATGTGAGTTGCAGGAAACTGATCGATAACCTCTGTGGGGAGTTACAGGACAAGAGCGAGAGAGTGTGGGGGGAGGTTGCTTGCTATATAGCTATATAGCGACGTATATACAACCTGAGCCTTTGTTAGAAATTCACCCCTTTGAAATCTTGGTTCGCCTGGCTATAATCCGACCTCTTTATGCTACGCATATACGCAGCGGCTCAGTGGAAACCAGCCCTGCACGACCTACGTACAGCGCTTGCTGTTTTCTTATTCAATCCCTTAGTTCATGTCGCTTTCTCTTTCCCCTTGTTCCCTCTGTCTCCCAAGTCTTTCTACAAGGTTCTGGTACGTTTTTGGTGCACGTACATGTGCGTACGCCTCAATCTTCTCGCGTTTCCCACCTATATCTTCCGCCGCCATTCGCGGTTCGTGTTGGGGCCATAATTGCTAATTCACAGCCCCTTTGAATCGGCACAACATAAAAGGAGGGGGACGTTTGGGTCCCCGTGTACGGTTTTAGGTTAGGCACAACACCACTTGACATCGATCGAGATATGATTTCTGCCCTAGCATCGCGGGTGAAAGAAATGAGGATAAAAGAAAGCGAAGATAAGGGCCAAAAAATGGCGCGGTGTAGTATCGGTATCGACATCGGCCCATTTTTATCCTTTTCTATATAGGGTTCTGGAAGAAGTGGAAGTTTCAATCCTGTACCCTTATTGACTAGGGTGCATGTAAAAAGCCGTATGTTTGCTCTCTTGCCCTACTGTGCAGGAGCGTCCTTTTTATGGGAGATGCATAAGAAGATTAGGGATGTGCCAACGACACATCAAATGTTCGCTGTTCGTCCGTCAGTTCTCGTTCTTTCGTGCGGGATCGTAATGTGACATTTCATATGAAGCAAAGAGCGAGCCGAGATAATGTGTCCTAGAGGTAAGGATGAGGATAGCTATGACATTTTCAGATCCAACTGTGACGCGGTTATATAAGGCAAGCCAGATGAGAGAAAGACGACAGATAAGGAGAATGAGAGAGAAGGAGATGGAGGAGAGAGACAGAGAAGGTGCAGCAGCAGCAGCAGGCTAGGGTTTGAGCTGCAGCCTGATAATGTAAAGACTCGACCCGGTTGTATTATCCATGCAGTGTCTTTGGAAATTCTCGAGCTCAACTTATTCTCCCTTCCTCGCGACTCGATTCTTGTCTTCTTCTCCCGAGTTGAGTTGCCAATGCAATTAAGCAGGGCGTTAACGACAGGACTTGCAACCCTTCAACTTGGGGTAACCAAGTTAAAGCTGGGGTAACGAGCGAAAGGGTTGCGCTGTACGCATGCACCGGAGCGAAACAGAATGTCGTGGGGAGATATAGAAAAAAACTCTTCGATTTAATTTCATTTCCAACTTTTGGTCCGCTGTGATTACAATATATATTTATTCTTAAGACAACAAAAAAAATACATTTTGGCTGAATGTTTCCTTTCGATTTCATTTCATTTTTAACTTTCGGGCCGCTATGATTACAATATACAAATGATTATAAATTTATTTTTAAGAAAAAAAAGATTACATTTTGGGAGAATGGGCTGAATTCGCGAGGGGAGGGGCACGTGTCTTGCGCTTAATTTATACGTGACGCTTTACTAAAATGCGTGCGTTTCCGTTCCCGTGCGCCGTCCATTGACGATTACGGCGGGAATTATTTTTTGGATTTTTTGTATGCGTCGTGTTCTAAAGTCCCCATACTTAGCTGGGTGTTCTTGTTTGCGGGGATTGTATTGTGCACACCATAAAAGGCTGAGAAGGAACAGGATAGAGAAAGGATAGGGAAATTACTAGAAATCTAGTTATTAGAGCCATCAGCGAAAGGGTTGCCGTTTATTGAGCGCAGTTGGGGCGATGAGGTGACTCGGTATTTCTTGGCATTGCGTGCCTGATATATGCCATGCTTTTTTGCTAGGTAAAAAATCATGCTTTCTATACTCAGCACATGCTTGGTGTTCCTAGCTTTAGCTTGAACAAAACATTGCACTGTGCGGTTCTCCCTACTGTGTGTACGGTTTCATTAATTCAGGTAGTCAGGCAGAATGTGACATTGTTCCCTGAACTCTGCAAAAGGTGGAAAGTCCTCCCCAGCATGAAGTCGGTTAGATTACAAAAGTGGTTTTATGTAAGTAAAGCCTTGCTTTTGCGATGCATCTCAGATTTCCAGGCAGGGAAAGAGAGAAACAGAGGTGGATTTGTCGTATGGTTGCCTTGTTTACATTAATGAGGGATGTAAGGCGTATCAATCAGATGGCTAATCTTATCATTGGTAACCACATGGGAAGTGCCGTCTGGTTATCTGGGAATGCGACGCAAATGATTGTGAAACTTCCTCTCGGTATTGCTATGATAATTATATGCTATTTTTCAATCAATTCCTTCCGAAAACATAGAAATTTCTCTAAAAATGAATCATTTGGACCCTATTTCAACGTATTGCAATTTTTGCTGAGTAAAAAACCGAATGGACAGAGAATTTTTCTAAATATAAATCATTTGGACGCTATTTGAACGTAAGAATGTGATTTTTGTGCTGAGTTTTGCTGCGCAGAGTGAAAAACCGTATGAGAAAACGCTCAGTATACGGAATAGTTTAAAATGTGATCGCGTTTAAGGTCGGAATCAGAACCTGTATCAAGAGCAAGAGCCTATGTAGAAAAACAAACGCTTTCGGTGGACTTTGGATCAAGTTTTTAGCCTGAAAAACCTCCCAGAATCTCATTTACATATTTCAGCATTGGTAAAGCAATTCTATCGCGATGGCCGATGCTGTATAGGGCCACGCTTTGCGTCTGGACTGACCAGATCACACCACTGATTATTTTTTTTTCCTAATCCGAAATTCTTACCCCGAAGTTTTGAACCGCTCTTTTCAATAGGCAAAACAAGACTATGTAAGGGCGAAAAAACTAGAAACGTAGGACAAGCGAAGAACAAAACCCGGACTAAAAAAAGAAAAAGAAAAACTAGGCAACTTATGCAGTAAACTTGCTGGACAGCCAACAACTTTTATTAGGGCATTCAACACTCGGACGTCATTTTTATATTGTATGAAACACGGGAAATTTGTTCGTGTAATTAGGTCGCTTGTTAGTGAGGGCTACGCGAAAGAAATCACAGACAGCTGTTCCTAAAGTTTACTTACGACTTCAAAAATGAGCGAAGTAAAACAGGCGGGATTTTGCGATTGGTCTTTAAGCCCCGACACTTGGGATTTCTGTACCACGTTTCAGATCAACTGGGGCAATCAAAGGTAACACTCGTTTTTCGACACCAACGCGAATTGGAACCGACATGCAACATACTCTTCGACCGCTGAATTAAGTAATTAAGTTATGCTGTACTCACGTTTGAGAACTGGTTTAGGATGGCTCTGTTTGCGACGAGACATCCTTTCTCCTGTACACACTTCACCATACTAAACACACATAGTCGCAAGCTGGTTGCAGCGTGAGTGGCGGTTCATGCCATGCCACGGAGCAGTCGTGCCTCGTGCGGCTGATGAACGCCCCGAAAATCTTCCAGGCCACGGCAATAGCACGACAACATGAAATA
Organism: Lepidurus couesii; assembly: GCA_022832235.1. Taxonomy (NCBI): domain Eukaryota; kingdom Metazoa; phylum Arthropoda; class Branchiopoda; order Notostraca; family Triopsidae; genus Lepidurus; species Lepidurus couesii. Next base: position 54,960 of record JAGJRP010000139.1, read on the forward strand.
TACAACAGGCCAAACGCCTATGCGCCATGCGTGCTTGTTTGTATAAGCTGACACTTGGATTCATACCCAACCACGTAGAAAATGCACGAGCCATCAATATCTCGTCACGGATGCTGCACTTTCCCCCCAGCCTTTCTCAACAACCACGCTCAGTCTTAAGATTTGACGTTTCGCTATCAAATACGCACACCCTGGCAGTCTAGTCTACTTTGCTGGACTTCACTGCGTCGTAAATAAAATGGAGACAAATGAAGAAGTTCGCTACCAGTAGTTCATTTGTACTAGATTCACCCAGAGCACAGCAACAGTTAGAACTAAAGGACTTTGAAACATGGGACAATATGAAATAGAACATTCCATGAGTAAATGCATACTACACAGGCGTTTACGCTGCGTTCGTACTCAATCCCTACGGAACTACTCATCCGTCTTTTTTTAGTTGTCTGCACTGGCAAACAAGAGAAGGAAAGCAGAAGGCATCAATGCAATTAGCTAATCTATTTTGTACTGTTGTACACGTAACCATTGATATCCGTTGCAAGAAACAGGGTTTAAGACAACAAGGATAGATGGGTACATGTTAGCATTTTTCCATTTTGTTTAACGTATTCTTTTTGCCGACAGTTTATACGGACACAGCTAGAGAAATCCAGACAAATGACGGTGGTTTGCTTTTGTTGCATTGTTTTATAAATGAAGAAGTTCGCCTTCTTCCAAACGGCGAATGCGCTCTTCGGCCGTTTCTTCGTCTTCGTCCTCTTCATCAGCGTCACTATCGTCTGTCCTTTCAAGCTTGACACCGCTGCTTGCTGTCTCAGTGGAATCTTTCAACAAGGCGTGCAAGTCAATACCTTCTAGATTCACGCCATGCACGGACCCTAGATCAAATGCAAAGAGAATATCAAATTAGCATCTACAAAATCAGCGTTCCTCTCAATTCCTCGAATCAGGAAAACCGTTTCACTTTTAACATGAAATGAGACCTTTGCGCCATCTAGGAGGTCGAACTAAAACTGCTTGCAGTCCCTGGTTGTTCCTCGAGACCTCTCTCACGGATTACAAAATGAATACTAGACTGATCAATGGAGTAGAAAGCAAGGTTACCTGCATGCGCCAAGAAGAGATCTTTCAAAAAACCCAGTTCTTTGCTTAGCAGAGTAATTTTTTCTTCCAGGACTGCATTCTCTTGCCGTAGGTGGTTAACCCGCTCTAACGTCTGCTCGGTTTTGAGCTTTGAACGAGTACGGCTCCTTTTGACGGCCAAGTTGTTTCTTTCTCGGACGCGACGGTATTCTTCGCTGTCTTTGCCAAATGCCAACGAATCAGCAAGTTCCTGTGCTGCTTTCCGCTGCTTTGCCTTGTTCCCAGCTTTTTTGGAGACCATGCTAGCTTGTCTATAAAAACGAAAAAATTCTTTGCGCTGTATGACCTGTAGCTTTCTGCTGAAGTGGTTGCAGCTTGAGTTACTATCCTAATGATGAGGTAGACTTGGCTTTTCAAGTCGAGTTGGAGACGATGTATAATTGGTGGTGAGGTATTAGCAAAACACTGGCTAAGCATCCAAACCAGTAAAATATACAGGATTTAAAATGATGCGGGGGTCGGTCCTCAAATCCACGGTGCCTAGAAATACAAAAGATAGTATTAGGGCAAATATATATTCTATTTCTATCAAGTAAACAAGACAGACAATACGAACGAAACTATGTTTCCAATATGCCACGCTTCATTAGGCGTTTGACAGCCAAGTTGTTCAGCTTCAGGTTAACTACGCCATTCCCAGACCATAGCCTACCATAGCTACAGCTTGGGTGAGACAAAGCAGGCAAACTCTTTGGAAACTGACTGACAGCTGGGAAAACCTACCATTTTTTGTTGGTCGATTGCTGTTACCGATGAAAACAATTAATGTGCATAAAAACTCGTTGGCAAAAAGCTGGGAAATCTGGCGCTCTGCGACACACTCAAGGCTTGCTAGCGACGGTCGGCCATTACTACAAGTGATGCAATAACTAGCTATGATGTCACAACTGCGAAGCTTTCCATGAAGTGCGTCACACGCCTTTTTTTAAAAAAGATAGTCTCGTCTACTGCATTAATAGTTTTCGCTGTGATACGAAAATGAATTAGAAGGTATTGCGATATATTTATTGAATTAAAGCCATTATTTCGAATAGTATTATTTTCACTGTGCGTTACTAGGTGTCCTCCCTACGGGCTAAAATATCCTTCAAAGCTAGCAACAAAGCAGCCTACTCGCTTTTATTTTGATCCATTAGCCTCCTATGCCGTTAGGCTTGAATTTCCTGGGAGCTTGTTTCAAATTAATGAAGCAATTAGATAGATGAATGGAAACACAGTGCTCAGGACTGAGCTCGTAGATACGGATTATACTTTCCGTAAACTATCTTGATAAAGGTCTCAACATCATCGTAATGGTTTTGTCTTGGTACCACTATCGCGAATTCTATGCTATAGACTACTACTACATAGTACTGCTATACCCTCGTGTCCGCTTTTGGAATTCCTAGTAAATCCTCGCGCACCCCTGACGTCGGTTTCATTTGCAGGGTCGCTGGAGTTCATGTTGTTTATTCCCAAGAGCCAAATACGCTATGAAGGAGGGGACAGTTAAGGCGCAGGCTCACGTAGTTCTATATACCGTACTATAAAATTTCTTATTTTAGAACATATGGAATCTCCTTTTGTACCTCAATGGCTTTAATTATATCTACTGTCATATAACCTGCATGTTGGAGGACACAAATACTGTACGAGCTAAGCTTTGTTTTCCTATGGGCATACGGCATTCCAAAGTTCTAGTCAGAATATGCTGACAAAGCACTTTCTCGAAAACTTCCGGCCTTCCGGAAAACCCGAACCCTTCATGGAATTTATCCATTCGGGACGGTTTCGCCGTACTCTGACGTAGCCGTTTGGGTTTGTAGCGTAGGTCGAGAGCTGTGACGTTGCCTGGCTTCCACCAATCCGCAGCCGCATGACTTCATCTCCCACTTATGGCCGAGTGTAGAATGGAACGTGTGCTGAAGTCTTCGTCCGCAATGGAGTCCCCTGTGTAGTGAGGAACTTTAAGATGTATGGCAATTTTTAACGGATAAAGGCTTAACCCTTAACACGCTATAATTGGTATAGGTGTGGAATGTTCTCTTTAAAAGTATTACCTTATTAAATAAGGACGAAAATGACGTCAAGGTGCAACGCGCGTAGCAGCAAAGAGGCGGGGCTTGGTAAATCGTAGCACTGGCCAGGTTCTTGATAAAGAAAAGTCGGTCCCAGGGTTTCACCATTGAAGTCGAGTCTAGCGGATAGAGAGGTACACGCGGAAAGGAAACAAGTGAAGTGATTCGCTTCGAACAGAAACAGTTTATACGCGCTATAGTGAATAATTCACAGTTGGACCATTGTTTATCGAGCTCATGCTGAGTGACAACGATCCTGTGTTGAGCTTCTACGACACTGCCGTTGGGGAATCGGGTTTGCTCAAAGAGCTGCCGAAGAATAACAGCTCTTCAACAACAACGACTAGAGTTGTGATCAGGCAAGAACCCGCCAGTCGTAGAATTGTCTTGGAATTGGAAGAGGATTTTGGACAGTTACCAAGTGAAGATTTGTTGTCTAACCTGGCTGCTACACCATGCTATTCAGTTATGGAGTCTCCTCGTCTCTATGACACAGCCAGTCCGGTGGAACTGAAGAAAGTGGAAGATTTCTCTCCCAAACTGGACGCTCAAGCCACTGGCAGCTCAATAGGAGCCTACTTATTTAATCGTCCCCACACTTTGTCACCTCAGTCCTCGCCTTACCCCACCAGCAGCCACAACAGCAACTCCAAATTGTCCCCGTATTCTAATCATTCGCGCGGTTTTCCCGGGCCGGAAGAGGCCGGCGTGGAGCTGGCGGATTTGAGCGGTTCCGAGATTTCGCTGGACCTCCAAGGTCTCATCGATTTCGGGGAGGTGTTGCAAGAATTTACGCGGAACGGGAACGGAGCAAGCACGAACCCAGTCGCTCCCCTGCATCATCATCAGCCTCAGCAACACACATTGAGTTCGTCAGCGAGTAACAACAACTCGTCGAACGTTTTCAACGGCACGGCGTCCAATTCTTTTCTGCTTACGCCAGCTACACGTGCCCAGTTCATGCCTCAGAATCATAGCCAGAGTTCATACAACCCACCGCCCGCTGTCAAGGAAGAGCCCGCGGATTCGGAGTACGTGCCGGGTGGAGGATACCCCACTCCTAACTATCATACGACGTCTCCATTATCTTACGACTACCGAACGGAGCTGCAATACGGCTTGCCCGGTTCAGGAGGGAATACGAATGTGAACCGATCCGCACCTGGGTCGGTAAAAAGCATTTCCTCGGCGTCGTCAACTTCTTCTGCGTCAGCGGCCAAACGTTCCAAGAACGTGGACAAGGCATCGGACGAATATCGTCGTCGTCGTGAGCGAAACAACGTTGCGGTTCGCAAGTCCCGGGAGAAGGCGAAACTACGTTCGCGGGAGACGGAAGAGAAGGTCAAAGCTTTGGTCAAAGACAACGAACGCCTCCAAAAGCGCGTGGAACTATTGACAGAAGAACTTAACATCCTGCGCTCTTTATTTGGGAATGTGGGGCTCCTTCCCGAGCACTTACAACACGAGGTGCAGAAGCACTTGGAGGGCATTAAGCAACGTTGCCATCATAACATATAGACCAAACCAGCATCATAATGCCTATGATCATCACGGAACGCTGCGGCATGGGGTGGAAAACGGGACACGAGAGGTGCAACGAGCTGCAGCGCGAAGACGGGCGTCTTGCATTCCCGCTTGTGTTTATCGCATTCATCATGCTAATTGTTATGCTATCCCGAGCGGTCGCCGAGGTGTGCCTTCTCATCAAAATCCTTTGCTCTCATGGTTGTGTGCTCCTGAACGACGAAAGCGATGCACGGGTTATTTAGGCTTTCACCCCAAGCGGGGAAGAACATTCAAAATGCATCGTCGAGTGTCCGTACTTTGCGTGTTTTAACTAATAGATATATAAAGACAGGGTTAAAGTTTAGAAATTCTTGGAGTCGATTGTTTTCTTAGTCATGTTTTCTAAAATATCCTTTTTTTGGGTCAAAGAATTATATACGTGGGAAAAACCCCCAAAGTCCGTGAAACTCCACGTATGGTAAAATTGAAGTACCCCCACGTGCCCTGCTTCCCTTCAGATGTAATTCAACCAGGGTGTTAAGGTCTCTCTCGACATGGAGAGAATGCCTTCCAACCAGAGAAAGAAATCAAAGGAAAAACACGGAAGAACGGTTATTTAATGTGATGTCATGTGACCTCCCTTATTGCTCTTCGGATGATAATTTATTCCCATGTTCTCCCACAGCCCGGTACGCGAAATGTGTTGATATATTTAGAACCGACGGATATGTATTGTCCCAAGTGCATGTTGTCACGAATACATATTTTTTCGAATTTACAATACTAAGAAAACCTGTTGTTTTCTTGACTCTTTTAATCGAGTTAAGATGCAGATGCGAGCGCCTGAGCACTTTTTTTAAATTGCTTTGCCGAACTGGGAGTAGCATTGCATGTGGGGAAAACCTAGCTAACCCGTTTCTTGGTATAATTGGCGAGCTGGAAACACTCGGCGTAGGCAAACAGAAAGGTATTTCCCCGTTCTCGGTGGCGCCGGAATGAACTAGAAACGTGACGTCACACCGGTCCTGCATATCCTACGTAAAACGCCTGACACTTAGCAGCGCTTGTTTTGTCGCTTGGAAATTGGAGGCTTTTTTTTAGGTCAAGGGTCAGTACTCTCTATTTTCCTCATTCACATCAGAATGCGTATATCATGTTGTATTTCCTGGCTCAAGGTCCTTGCAGCATCCCGTCGAAACAACAGCTGTTCGTGGACGCGGGATTTGCACATATAATTGCAACTTCATTTGCTCTACATTGTTTCTGCTTTGAACAGGCCCGTCCCAACAGGTTTGACAGGATAATGTTCAACGATCGTGTCGGTTTCAGCAACCATGATTAGCTAACTGATTTCTTGGAAACAGTGCTAGGGATATGTGTCGTGGATGACGCCACTTCCGGACATACCACAAGTGCCACAGCCCAAACATATACGGAGCGAAGGCAAAGGCACGCGGTTATCACGCCACGGAGACGGTTCAGCTTAAGCACAAGCCCTAACCCGGAATACGGAGAAACCCCGTCATCTGGGCCGGCTGCTTTAGCTTTACTGCGGAATTCAGGCTCCAACGAGGCGCCGGTGTTGCATCTAACTTTCGTGAATGGGATCAACCCTTATATGTTCATAATTTGAAAAACCTACACCCACCCTTTGCTCGCCTACGCATAGAATGGATGATACCAGATTGTGGGCAGTAGTATGGATTCGAAGAATTTGAAAAGAATGGATAAGAACTTCAAAAAATGTGAGAGAAAAAGTGCAAAATTGGAAAAGTTGCGTCGTTGGATACCCGAACCGCATATCAGTATTCCCTGTAACCTACAGGTTACAGGGAACGAATCTATTCTGCCGCACTTCTCAGCTTCTCTACTCCTTTTGGCGTTGCTGAGGAGTTTTGACTGCGGAAAAATTACTCCACGTGGAGTCAAATGCCTTCTGTTCCCTTTTTTTGAAGGGCTTGTCGTCTTTTCTTTTCTTTTGCCGAGCGAGCAAAAGGTCATGGAAGGATACTATTGATCGGCACGTGGCGAATTGGGTAGCGCGTGTAGAGCATGAAATGCAACATTAATGCCTCACCAGCTTAGTTTGCATTGAAAGCTTCTCACGTACCACACACTCCTCTGCATGTGTCGTGGCGACACTTGGGTCAGGTTTATTGGTCTTGAATTTGTAAGGCAAGAGCACAAGACTACGCAAAAGATATCATAAAATTTACTACGTTATCGTATTGCTTTCACCATGCCTCGCCACATGAATGCCATTTCCCTATCCGAAGCTATCGCAAGATAGGAAAAAAATGCAAGGTATCTTTTTAATCAAGTTGACATGAAGTTGAGGAAATTTAAGCCGAAATGTTTTTCTATCTTGTCTTTTTGGACTTGGTTACGCATGGGAAATTCCGGATTCGAGTGACGTATCCATACCCGCGTATACCCGAGGAAACCACACTGCGCTGCATGGTTCTGGAGCCTGGCTATTACCTTTTGCTCCCGGGGCCGAATTTCCCCAGGACTCCTACAACATAGATTTTTTTTTTTTTATTGTTTTTCTTTCAAGTTTATTGGAACGGGACAAGGGCATACCTGTACGGTTTACCAACGGGTTAGTTTGCACGCAAGCCTCAATTCCGACTTTTCGCCACTTATACATTCCTTAACCCATTCGTCGCGCGTCCTTGTCCTGACTCAGCAAGGTCTGTCGAAGAACCCGCTACCTTCCTCCCACGCAATGCGATTTTTTTCCATGCGGCTGAGAAGAGCGTAACGCGCAAATGAGTCATGTGCTCGACTCTTACAAACACCAGCAGGCTGAAGGACGCGCAATTACAGGACCGCATAAAGTGGAATGACTGTATCTGAGCTGATCATGATGCGAAGCTTCCAAGGGACGAAGAGGAAAGTTCTTGGCTTGTTTTTATCCTCATCTAAAACGTCTAAAACACCCGCAGCGTTTTCCTTGATGCTATGAAGCACTTCTAAGAAACTATGAATTAAAAAAAAAAGTTTTCAGTCGGTACTTGCCAAGAAGTGATTATGATTTCTTTGAACGTTTTTCCGCGAATCAAGCAAATTTGGAATTCTTTCATTTCCAGTCATATTTTTTTTTAAAAAGAACGTTAATGTTCTGTTTGTGCTATGTAATGGTTTTTAAAAAAATCTTGTTTCTGGGCCCGCAAAAAAGCTAACAAACTGTACAAGTAAAAGAACGAGGATTTTCTTCACGGAGCACAACGTTGGTAGAAAAACTTGATATTCTTTGACTATTCATCTTCTTGAAACTTAACGAGCGTTTTTCTAGGTTTCTTCTAATGCTGCGTATTTTGGACACATTGGTCAAACCTGAACTGTTGTTTTGGTACGAAATAGGATTGCTGGACAGGTTTTTTTCTCCCGAATTTTACAGAAAAATTATGTTTGTAGCTTTGCTAGGTTTCCCGCATTTTTGGCTGGGTCCAGCACAGCGAAAATACGCTAGGGGCAAGAGCGAGGTGTACTTTCACTCCAAGTTTATGCTGACGTTCGAGGGAGAAGTTCCCCGCGTAATACCTGGAAGTAGCGTGTCAGAGAATCCTGGTTCGGCGAAAAGAAAAGGCTTTACTGCACCATCAACGCCATCAAAGGTCCGGATCGGAAGCAAGGTCGCATTGGGACGAACGGTTATGTGACTGACCCAAAGAATCTCCCTCTTATTCTCTCGTAGACCATAGAATAGTACGAAGCTAAGTATCCCTAATCGGCTTATCTTCATCAGCCCGAACTTTGCGCCCAAGTTACTTCATGCGTCAGAAACAAAACAGACGTAATAAGAAGCAAAAGTCTAGACATTCGTGGGCTCCAAAGTATCCGAGTTGAGGGTTTGGTGTCTTTTCTCGCGGTTTGAGACTTATGAGCTCTAAGGTGAAGCGTTCTTTGGTATTTGCTTCGCAGGAAAAGAACCAAGTCATCGTTATTTTGGGGGCGACGGGTGAGAGCATCATAATGCATCTCAACTCAGTTCGTTTCGTCTAGCTCTTTATTTATAGGGTTGACGACTTTCTCTTGCAAGAGATGAATATGCTTGGGCTTTTGAAATGCAATTATGTGCAACCCCCATCGGATGTAACGCTGCGTAACAAGTCGGCGCCAAACTTCCCTTTTGCTATTCCGGGTGTGTAACCTGTCGCGTTGCCAAAGTTCAATGCGTTAGCCTGCCACTTTGTCTTTCTCTGTGCAATTTTTTTAACCGAATTAATCTGGATAATTAGTGTGTTTTTTTGTGGGGAAGAAAAGCTAAAGCTTTGGCTAAGTTGAATTTAGTTGTCGTGTATAATAGGCAGTCACGAATGATCGTGAGTAAAGTTGAATTTAATCAGTGACGGATATTGATCCAGACCCCGTTCCCTTTTTTTTTGCATTTTGCTACAAGTGAGAAGGTGTTATTCATGGGTGTATAAGTTTGTGGCATGAGGCTATGCTTTTGGCAGGAAGCCTGGCGAGAAAGTAGGGCACCAGCTCGAATATTTGTTGTGTTTCAGCTGCGTTGCGATTCGTGGTCCATTGAAAGCGAAAGTGTAATTGTAAGACGGATTCAGACTGGCATCGTTATGGCTCAAGTTTTTGGGTGGAAACGTCTCAGTTTTTGGAATGGAGAGCGCTGGCAATATTCAGGAGCTGGAACTTTGGGCTGAGAAAACCCGCTGTAATATACGCCTTGCGAAGCAAAGGGGTGAAGGCTGACGCGGGCTGATTCCGTGTTCCAGTAACTTGGAAGTGATATAACAAGCGACAAGCTTGGATGGCCTACAAAGGAAGGCGAGAATTGAAAGTAAAAAGAGCTGCTTCTGTCTCTGGATCCTGATTAACCAGACGGAGAAAGTTGTTGCCGCAATAAGACTCCCGCGACCATCAACAATACCCTAAGACTTTCGATTTTTCTAGTATTGATGGCCTACATCGGAGTCTGAATTATTGAAGCGAGGGGCTAAACCGAGGGGTGAAAACCACACGTACAGCGAATGCAACTGTAAACTATGGACTTTATACGCCTCTGACGTTTCACGAACGCATAAGAATATACCGCTTGTTTTCAAGCAAAAGGCGCTGGGCTTGCGTATCAGATAAGCGATATGGAAATCATACATGCTGGTATAAGCTCATTTCCGCAGTAAAATGATAAGATTATGGTAACTATTAGCCGAACACTGGGCGATCCAGGTGATAACAAACAAGGGTAACCTGTTTCTCGGATGCGGAAGGATGTTGTTGCAGGATTTATACGAACGGATAATAAATGCCAAGTTTTCGACGTCAGACTATCCGGTTCATTTGAATCTGCGTTGCTTTCAGATCTGTATAGTTTAGAGAGAAAGAAAAAACATCCGACCGTTTCCTCGAGCATTGGTTTGCCACGCGTTTCCTATGGAAGTAAATGTGGTAGATTGGTATGCATGCATTGCGGTAGTAGAAAACCCCAGGCAGGTTTCTTGATTAACTTTTTTTTTTCCTTCCTCTCGCATGGCTTGCATTTCCTTGTACGGATGTTCTCCCAATTCTTGACCTACCTCTAGGAGGAAGGGTTGAGCACAGCTTAGACCAGGGGTTCTCAAACTTTTTCGTTCACGGCGCCCCTCAGAACATATCCCCAGCTCGTGCGACGCCCCTTAGAACATAGCCCTATATAACTGCTGCATCTATGAAATTATAGGAATCTTTCGCGGCGCCCCTGCAAGCCTACCGCGGCGCACCGTTTGAGAACCCCTGGCTTANGTACACATTACCCTCATATTATGGCTCTTGTGTACTGTACATAGATGCTTTCTCATGCTAAGTAAGTTATAAGACAATGGTGTAACTCCCAAAGTTTGATGATCCATTATCGCGTTGTTGGCTTTGCAAAAGTTTTCTCCAGGTACCTGGCACGGCCATTTTCTCCCGTTTGGCCGCTAGCACGATGACCTTCCCATTTTGGGACCGGTTCCCCGCAATAGCATGTAGGCCTGGTGCATTTGCTGTGCCATGGATTCATTTAGGGTTCCTTGGCTTCTTTTTCCACTGTGCCTTGGCAGGATTCTTCCTTGTTTACGTCCGTTCTGCACATGTTGCGCAAGGTTGCGTACGACGGCCCGCTTATACGTCTCTAGGCCTGTGAGATCTGGCGAAGTAAACAAGGGTAGAAAAGTAAGAAGAGAGAGGGAGTAAAAACGACAATTCAAGGCCTTTGAGACACTGGAATGACTTGCCCTCCTTTTCCGCAACATCATGTTCATGCAGTGGCAACTTAGTGAGGGCTAAAGAGGCGAAAGAGGCGAAAAGCTCAGGGGCGAACGCACCCAAATAGACTAGGCCTGTGTTTTCCTGAATACTATTACACGTATCCTAGCCAAATAACTCAGGGCCGATAGAAAGGGAACTAGAAAAGGAAAAGAAAGAGAGTGGTAAAAGATAGCTCCACAGCACGTAAACATCACGTGACTTATTGACCTTCTCTCCTTACTTGCATGGCTGATATGGAGGCTTTTCTTGTAAAGGTTTTCTTATTGTGTCCTAATTAACGTGTTGGCTTGCTTTGTATACACACACAGCACCTATTGTTGTATATTGATTTTTAATTATTTTTTTGGGGGTGGAGAGTAGGCTTGTTGTCGTCTTTTTTGGTCGATTTCTAGATTTGAAACGACAAGGAAACATTCCTGAAAGTTCCCTAGAAGCGTTCACCTCAGAACCCATGTGAGTCATTTTTTACAAAGTGAAAGTATATAGGCTTTTGTCCCTTTTTTCCTCAGTACCCTCAAAATCTAAATAAACCTGAGCGGTTGGTATCTTTGTTTTCCAGCTCCGCACTGTCGAACATGGCTTTCGTTATCAACGTTCCTGCAATCCTGCTCTTCCTAGTAAATTCCCTAGTTTGGTCTGTTTACAGCATACGATCAAAGCTCCCAACCATCGGTTTAAGAAAAAAATTCTGTGCCCATATTTCCCTCCGGGGAAAGGAATAAAGAACTTGGAATTAGCTCTCAAGTTCCACAAGGACACGGGCTATGTTTGCCTAGGAGAATATTTTATCGTTGGGACTCGAATATTGCCTGACACATAAAGCTACATTCTAACCTAGTCCGATCTTTCAAACCTGGTTGCTTGTTGTTTGCCCCAATCAGGGCGCCAGGGCGCTTGATGAGCCCTGCAATGTCGAGAACAATACGACAAAATGTCACTGAACGAACGCCGTACATAGAGGATAGGTCAAAGATGTCAGATAAGAGGAAAGAGGATATGTCAGAAAGCTCTAAAGTTGTCTTGCAGATTTTTATTTTCTTGCATGTAATACTTTTTGTTGTTGGGCAGATAACGCCAGGCGTATTTTAGTTCATCGTTGACAGTACATTACATTCCACTCCGATTCGTGCTTCCCCGTGTTGTAGCCTAGGCCTAGTTGCGCAACGTGTTTTGCTCTGCTCGGCAAGGTCCGTATCCTTACATCGTATTTCTTCCACATCCCAGTCCTATTTGCTATGCTGTATAGTGCTCTCGCTTGCGTCTTGGACTCGGCAGTGGTTAAAATAAACGACGTGAGATGTATCTCAAGAAGTAAAACGGACTGAGATATGGCAAGTAGGCTAGCTTTCTTCGAAAGGGACAGCAAACATATAAATCTAAACCGGCCTATATTTCCCCTTACATATACGATATACTATCATCCTATTTTATACAAGTAATACCTGCTTTTGTCTTCCACGTTGGCAACAGCAGCTCTTATTTCCTTTTATATTTCATATCATAAACACATGGAAGCGCAGGTGCCGTTCATGTTTCCCGTTCGTTGCAACGTAGAATAGTACACGTGTAGAACATCTCACAGGAGCACGAAAGGCAGGAGGAGAGCCTTGGGAAAAGTGGGCAAAAACCTGCCTGTATTCTTATTGCTACCCGCTACCCAGCGTCAGCGTTCAATAGACGTCTGAACGGTTGGGTAGCAACGAACGTAGCAACAAGGAGCTCTAAAGGCGTAGCAAATTGAAATAAGGCCCGTTTACTTTGGGGTATTTAAACAAAACAGTTTATAAAACTGATGCTTTCAATGGACACTGTTTTTCCCAAAAGTTTGAAATACATCAAGCAGATGAAAAAAAAAATGAAGTCGATGAAAGTCAAGCGCTAGGTTTAATCAAAGAGTCATCGAGGCCAGAATCATGCTGTATGACTGCAGACGCTGGGTTAACGTTGAAAAGTACGACAGCACCTTTCAAGGACCACGTAGCAACCGTTAGTACCAATCCTCTGAGGTGCTGACGTAGTACGGACGACTCTTGTAATACGTACTGCAACTTATTTATATACTTTTCGACGTTTTCTTCCCTGGAATATGCGTTTATGCACTATCGAGAAAAAATTCCCAAAGGATCGAGAAAGCGGCAACTTGTGCCAGGCGGAAAACGAACCGCAACTTGTCCGTTTCCTCTTTGGCTCTTGCCGCACTGTAACTTGTCTGCAGAGCTATTCCTAGTTCGTACTTAGTAATTCTAGCCCAAGTTGCTAGATGTGCCTGCAATTGTTACGCGCCAACTTGGACAACATTAGGCAAGTTGATACATTAATCCTAAAAAGCAGTCTCGAATGTGTAAAGACAAAAAAGTCCATTCGCTGTCAATGTTGTAGCCCAAGCGTGGCCCAAGCCAAGAATTGCGATTCAAAAGGTAGGAGGGACATGTGTAGATAGGAATCTCGCGTCCTTTCGTCGACATCCATTGTCGAGCAAGAGATTTTGCAAGAAAGACCTAAAGCGCTATGCAAAATTGGTCCTAAATAAAAAGAAACATTAAGCTATGCATTACAAGCACTGTATACAAAAACCCGTAAGGAAGCCGCACGAAAACTGATGCTCTACAGCTTCCATTTGGCCTATTAAGGAAGGAGGGGGGGCAACAGTAAAACCGCTTGCCCACTAGTTTTATGCAATCTACGCTTTTGCACGAGTATAGCTAGTTTGGTCAAGATAGCTTGGCTGCTTAGACCACTCCACCTTTGCAATCAACTAGAAAAGGTATAAGCCATAATGCAAGTGACCCCAACCACTTTTCTCTTGCTTTCTTGACTGTTGCCTTGGTGTTCGCAAGTATCTACTTTTGTTGCTTGGCTACAAAAATAAGAACGAGAAACAGGTTCCACGAGGAAGGTCGTTAGGACACGTTTTTGTACTACAATCTTGCTGGGGTCTGGCTCAATGCCGGGGACCTCGCAAACGCCTGCACTTCTTACACGAAATTCTCAGAAAATTCGTCGTAATTCCAAGAAGGACCGGCCCTGGGAAAACCCTTTTCGTCGGCTGTTTTTGTAGTACGGTTGGCTTCAAGCCTTCAAACGTTTGGAACACCTGCAATGTAATTACCAAGCTGTGGAATACAGCAATAGCTATTTCGAATTCAAACTAACTTCCCAGCTCCGTCATAATGATCGAAATACTATGTTGCCTCTCTTTAGATATATCAATAAAATTATGAGCGGCACGTTTGTCATTATTTCACAATCATACTCCGCATTCCCTTGCATGAAAACAAGGACGTTTGTTGGAACACATTCTTGGAGTAATTGAAAAATCTTGGTAAATCTATGCCAATCCATGAAATTTTTGGAATATAGCATTTTATTTCGAGGTGTAAACTGTTTTCGTTATGCGAGTTCAAATAAGTCTCTAGACGTATCTAGAGTAATTTATAGAAATTATCATGACAAGATATATCCATTTTGTTTGTATTAACCTTGGTATAGAACCGCCCTAATACTCGAGGTTTTAAAGTTCATCGCATCTAGGGAATATTCTAGCTCGTATTCCACCATATCAAGTTCGTAAAACTTTCTTTGCATTTGTTATCTCGAATTAACGTAATAAGCTCTGGTGGTTTGTGTACTGTGTACATTACATCTATCACAGTCCTTGTGGTATTGAGAATCCGTTCTTATAATTCCTGTGGTAGTCATAGTCAAACATTAATAAGTATGAAGGTCTCGATAATATATATAAAGCGCATCCATTAAGGGCGGAAAACAAGCCACTGTTGTCATGGGAGATCTTTTGGACTGTATAATTCTCAAGCTTTCAATGTTTCGTGCCCCAAAGTACTAAGCAGCTTGGATACAACGAAGTAGACGAAGAAATGAAAAAAAGACCAGGAATCTAAAAAAGAAGTGGCCAGGGACTCTGCTCATGCAAATAAGGGCCCCACGTGTAACGATGCTCGGGCTAAAAGAAAAAAGTCGGTAAGAAAAAGGAAGGCAAAAGGTCTGGTGCACCCAACGACTTTCAGGCGCTTACAAAGTTGAACGTGCTTTGCAATGTGCATTAAAACTTTAAAGTAAATTACAAAGATACCAAGCCCACGTTATACCAACAGCAACATTAACATTGCCTTTTGCAGAAACCGCAATTTTGTTGTTTTGTATGCTAGAACGTTAGTCCAGAACCCAAATAGGGATTAATATTGTCTGTACATTTCACCACTCTCTAATATTGGCATTAAGCGACAGGTTCGCAAGAAATAATGTGCATTTGGACATTGGAGACGAACACTGTAGTGTTATATACAATCTCAGAACAATCTCGGAAAGCGTTGAGAGAAAAAAACTAAGCAAAAAAGCTTCCTGGCAAGCATACGAAATAGCGTAGTTTAAGGAACTAGTAGCCAAGAGTTTTATGCTACTTTCTTACGATCCAGCGAAAGGGTATATGCAAACAAGAACTAGCGAACATATGGATATCCTACGTTTTTGCTGTGTTCTACTTTGCTGCAAGGTTATTGATAACTCGAATGCAGTGGAAAGGAAAGGAGACTTGTCTCAGCCACACGTGTTGGATCCAATGTTACTTGCTACCCTTCAAGTGCTGTTGTCAAGCAAACAAGAGATGAAATTATACTGAACTTGCCAGTTTGTATTCAAAGGTCTACAGAGTTAACACGTCTAGAGTCATTATCGCAGCACGACATTCTGATTTAAACGAAGCCTCGACAAATAATACCGCGTAAGGCCAGACCGGATTTCGCATCACTTTTTAGCTTTGCCGGCACGGGTATGCAACCTCCGACACATGACTTTCTCCACTATCGAACCATCTGCCAGCCCGGAGATCCTTTCCTCCTGTGGCTTCAACTTTCCCTTGGCCACTCGTTTATAACCAAACAACTTGCTCACATCCCTGCGATGCGACGCAAGAAAACGTCACGCAACTAATTGGCACTGGGGACGGAACGTGGCGCATTCAAAAGAGCTGGGCACTTGCCTGGGTCCGTATCTACAGTTGGTGGAACACGGAACAAAAGAGAAATTGTTATCGTGTATTATCGTGTACTGATTTGACTGAACCTTACTTGTAAGAATGCACTGGCAATTCCAGGAAAACAGTACTTTAGGTTCCTTAAACATATCTCCATTATCCAATTCATTACTCTGTGCCATTGTCGTATCATTGACCCGTAGTATCGAGACGGAATCCGGGCATAGAAAAACAGGAACGCTATTAACTTGCACACTCCGCCTGTAACAACATTAGGCTTCCATTTCTCAACATATTCAATTTTTGACTACAAGATTGTATGTACCATGGTGGGAATATCCGTACAATATCGTGCAGTTGCAACTTTGAAGCTGCCCAATGGTTTTTTTGCAAATAAAGTTCGTACGCTATTGAGCCCCAAATTCCGTTTTGCTGAACGAGGCGACAAGTGTAGCTGACAAGATGATATTGCCTGCTAACGCTACATATGCCTAATGTCACAGCTTCTGTAGATGAGATCTCTTGGCATTCATGTCGCCACATACGGCTTTCAGTTTGTCGGACTTCCATCAGTTTAGTCAATCTGTCAGCCATGCCATTCCTAGATAAACGCAAATTGATCAAAACCGTCAAAGGAAGCTTTAATAACCTTATAAACTGTTGCTTTTTTCTGACAGACAGAAGGTGATCTGGATCCTTTTTGGTTTGGTCGCTTTTTGGCGGCGTTTTGATGTGAAGCATATTCGACATACTAGAATTCAAGTGTTCCAGGTTAGTTCTGGAATAAGGAACTTGGGTAGCAACCTAACAAGACTATGTTAGTAATTTAATATAAATTGCTTTGGTTTCGTTTACTGTAATTTCATCTTCAGTGTCTTCAGCCCCAGTTGAGGTACTCTGAGAACTAGAATCAGAATTGGGGATAGGCAAAACTCCGCATTCATCATAAACCTGGCTGCTAATAGTCTCAATGTCATTAGTAAAAGGCAGACAACTTGAAGTGGGTTCGTCTTTTATCAGGTTTAAGTTGAGCGATCTCCTGGCTTTCGGAGTGACTGGCTTCTTTGGGATAACTGGACTTGATGCTGGTGCAGCACCTGTTTTAGGCCTAACTTTCAAGACTGGTGAACGGTTGTATATGCTTGAAGACAGCAACGGTTTATGTTTATTGAAAACTGGACTCTTTGGGGTGACTTCATTTACGGGTACCAGCTTGTCCAGGCATTCCACTCTTTCGGTCTTGGGCTGAACCAAGCAAGGGTTCTTCCTGGCTTGGCAAATGGTCCCATACTTCTTCGTACGCTTCGCTTCTTTTCTTGAAGAGTCACGAGACTTGGATGCAGATGCCGAAGACACTGATAAACGGCGCTTCCATAATGTGTTGGTGTCACTCGACGTATTGAGTTGTAGATTGGATTGAGGAGGAGAAACTTCCGAAATTATATCTTCATCCATGGTGATAGCGCGAAAGAATGTGCCTTGCACCTATTGGAACGATATAAATAATGTTATGAGTTGGGACAACAATATAAGTAATAAACTGACATATTTATAGATCAATTTTCTCCCTGTTTAGGCAGCAGAAGCACTATCTAGGCTTTTTATTGACGTTCGTACGATTTTCTTCACTTGTTTGGTTCAGTATTCATCGTCATATTCGAATACTGACAATATTCGTGCTCATAGATTTTGAGCCATAACCGGTAAATGTGAAACGCGGAAGGCGAAATGGTAAAATGCGAGTTGGAAAATGCGAAATTAAATGGGTAAAATGCGAAACAGAATGCGAAATGGGAAATAATTGTCGGCGGCTGACCTCAAAAGTTGAAAGACACCTCAGAGAAAGTGACAGCTTGTATTTTATAGTAGCGACACTCTCTCTCGCAACATTTTCCTTTGATTTCGTTTAGCCATCTCTCTTTGTCCCGACACGCCTACAGAAAGCCTATTATTGGTATTTGCGGCTTCTTTGGACAATTTATCAGCAATTTCATTCCCCAGAATCCTGGAGTGGCTTGGAATGCTACTTGGAATCACTGGAACGCTACCACGTAATCCGCTTCGTTCACATCTCTTTTAATGTACTCTTTAATTTTCACACTGGCTATTCCGATCGTGGATTCAGCAAGTGCTCCTGTTGGGAATTTGAAGTGCTAGGGTAAGTTTGATCTTTTAGCTCACATCTCCACTAAGGAACCGCAATGGTTTTTAAGAATGCCGTAAGTTATCCCAGGGACTATATCGGAGGTTAATTGTAACTTGTTCTTGAGCTAACCCATTTCAATGAAATCATAGAATCTTCGAATGAAACGGGTTAGATCAATTTGAGTTATATAAATCACGAGTGACCGGATTTGACTGTTGGGGGGAGTCCAATCATACTTACGTAACGGCATCATTTGTTTAACGATCTTGAGTTACGTGGTGGACAATAAGTCTTTCTGCTAGAAACATCGAGTCCTGGAGGGTCAAAACAAGTTCGGTACAAACAGCATTATGCACTGTGATTTCATCTTCAAGTTCCTTATTTTGTCCAGTAGGTGAACCAGCCACTCATCAACCTTGGTCGGAATTTGAACCGTCGGTGTGTATTGGGTAAATTCTGCAAAATTTTCAACTTGCCTTTTGGTTTCAGATTCGCAGTTATGGTTTTTTAGAAAAAAGTATTCGGTAAGTACTATATTACTTTATTTGCCACTGCTTTACAAAACGAATTCCTACAGTGAATCTTCCAGTTCTGTTATATTAATTTTATAGTAAACTTTAAAATTTCTGTATTGGCACAAAGGCATCAGGTACCATTTTTTTTTGCAGCACTCCTAAGATGAGGCGACTTATCGTCTTTGTAAGTTTTCCGTCTGGTTGAGTGGTCTGTTTATTGTCGTCACGAAAGTTCCAGGAATTTAATTGATGTCCAAGTTCTCCTAATTTCTAGCGTTTCCATTCCTGACTATAGTAGTTTATGATCCGATTAGGCTTTACCTGTTCTAGAGCTATTTTTATTCCTTCATTTTGTAAGTTTCGCTTTTGAGGATTTGCGCGCCACGTTATAGCCCATTGAGCCGTATTCTACTTTTGACCTCATCGCAGAGGTCACCCTAGCTTACCTGTAGTCCTTTTATCGTCTTCTTTTAACCTCTTCTATACGTTATCTGGAGGTAAATCTTTGGTCCAATTTTATGCCCTTGAATGGTTGGTCTCTTTGCCAAGCAATTGTTAATCTTGACTACAGTTATTAAGCATTCGTCCTCAACCTCCACATGGGAGAAAATGACGTTGTACAAGGTCAAGCTATGGCCTGGGGCAATGAAGAACGTTCAAGAAATAATTCCGCGATTCCATACCATCGCTTGATATCACCATTCCATACCATCGCATTCCACCGTTCCATATCAAGCGCGAATTCAAGAAGGCAATGCTAAACGGTTGAATATTTTTCGTAATTTTCATATTGCGCTAGGCCATAAAGTGTAGCCCATACGACGCGAATTTTTCAAAGATATTGATAAACGACATTCGGTCAATATCATTTTCCTCAGAATATCGGACATGTGGTATAAGCTTTTTCACATTGCCCACCTAAAATAGATCCTGATCCAGACAATGCTGCGCCCTAGCGTGAGTCCGATAACCCAAGCGCAGGAATCGGATCTCTTGTTCCGTCCGTGTCGGGAAGGCCTGCCAAATTTTGGGTTGGGTCTGTGTTCCATGGCGGCTTACGGCCAACCCTTACTACGCCCGTGTATTTGCTGTCTGGTCCCATTTTGTTCCCCTGATTCTTGCTAGTTTGGATAATGGAACCTGTGAAAGAGTGCCGACAGAATACGGACAAGTGGTGAATTATGTTGAAGATACGGAATAATGCCGCCATTGTTATTTTATAATGCGTGCCGTGTCCGTGTCAAAGGACGAGACGGGGCCTGGGGCTACGGCGCTTCTTTCAGTGACACCTAACTTATTAGGTTAATTATTGCTTTTGGGATACAAGTTTAGATTACTATACCCTAGGAATAGTTTTCTTATTGCTTCATGAGTGGAGTCATAATAAGTCTACGTTTATTCATATTTGCTTATAATCTGTGCTAAGCAAACTTGGTGAAGCCCTGGATTTGAAAATAGGAAGTATTGTGGACGGGGCCCAGCCTGGTCGACGGTGGACCTGGCCCGATGTCATGGGTTGTTTTGGAAGAGCCGGCTCCAAATCGGAGGCCGAAGAAAGCAAACGGCGTAAAGAAGCTAACAAGAAGATTAATCAGCAAATTCAGAGAGATAAGCAAGTCTACAGAGCAACACACCGGTTACTCCTGCTAGGTAACATTTCTCTATATTTTCCTCACCGTTTTTAAGACAGTATCTCATTCTGTGTACACATTGTGTATACCGTTCTATATCCCCCCTTTTGCTGCTTCTGTGCCTATAAAGTTCATGGTTAACTATTAATAATTGCTTTCTTGTATCTTATTTTTCATAAAATTGACCTTGAAACCATGTCCCCCAAAAACTCTGTCCATTTTTTTTCCTGTTTATTTTAGTTTTGCACCTGCTCAACTCAAGTGCCATTCATAAGTTCCCTGTTCCCTTATGTGTCATGAAGATTCGCCTTTCGTATACATAATTTTTATTTTATTTTTTGCCTCTCCTCTTTTCCTTCCCCTTGGCTATTATTAATTTCTCAATTTATTTACTAGGTGCTGGAGAATCTGGGAAGAGTACTATAGTCAAACAAATGCGAATCCTACACGTGGATGGATTTAGCGAAGAGTAAGTTAGATTCAATAAGTTGGATCGCTTTTAACGTATATTCTTAACTTATATTTTTTCAAGTTCTGTGTGTATATATAGCTCATTGAGGGTGGGCGAGAAGAAAAGAAGCATATGCAAGATGAATTGCGCTGTTGCCCTACTCTATTAGCCATTTTACTAGCGCAGGCGTTTTCATGTTCTTGACATGTGTACGATTTATTAATAAGACGAAAGACTACATTTGATCCTCCATGGGTCGCAGAATTTTGCCAAGGCCACAGAGACGTGTTGAGGGTGCTAAAACTGTCATTAAGCAACATCGGGTCCGGACTAATTCTGAAAAGGAATGTGTGTGGGCTTATTCTTTTGAAATTTTTTGAGCTAATGGGGTTAAATTTGTTATCTTTTCTAATTTAACCACCGTCCATTCTGAAGATTTTTCTTAGTTTATGGGCGTTCGCTCTATGCCTTGTTTTGCTTGGCCTTTAGTGCTCCATTCCAAGCCTCGCGCCTTGGTTTCGTTCATCGATCCGAGGCGTCCTGCAAGTGGGTTGGATCCATGTTCCAAAAGGAGGCAAGATGGGTGGGGTATTAAGATAGCAGGCGGGAGGATGAATGGAACTTGAATAAATCGACAGGAATTATTTGAAGCGTTCAAACTTAGGTTTATTCTGCCGATAGTTTCGCACTCTGCTCAGGCTTCTCCAACAGAAATAGAGCCTAAATTAATGGCGAAAATTTTATTAGTTTTTTTTTTTATTTTTAGTCGCTTTTTGTTGTCTGGGTCGAACCATTTGGGATAGGAAAAGCGTAGGCGGGGTAAAAAAACATGCAAAACCCTTGCTTTACGGAAGTCAATAATCGAAACGCGTGTTTATGGGAGATTAGAGGCAATGGAGGGGTCTCTATCAATAATTTCATGTGATTTTTAGGTGGATTCTTTCTTAAAATATTTGAAATTTTTTTCTTTCTTTGTGTTGCAGAGAAAAGAAACTGAAAATTGAAGACATAAAGAAGAATATACGCGACGCAATTCTGGTAAATACATTTGACGTCTATTGATAGTTTTGCACGTCAGAAGTTGACTTGGTGAGATAGTAATGATGTTCCGTTTGTCGTAGACGATCACAGGAGCAATGAGCACTTTGACACCGCCTGTGAGTCTGGAGAATCCTGCCAATCAGTTTCGAGTCGATTACATCCAGGATGTTGCCTCTCAGCCTGACTTTGATTACCCACCTGTAAGTACCTTTTACCTTTGCTAGACGCTGGTGGGTGAGATTAAACTAGGTGGGGCGTAAAACTTGGCTTGGGCCAGAACAAAAACTATTGGTGACGATAAAGGTTACAAAAAACAAAACAAAAA
>JAGJRP010001427.1:0-15747 GCA_022832235.1 Lepidurus couesii
TTGTTTACCTTAACTTAAATGTACTCAAAATGGCGGATTTCGCCAACTCTTGCCGCGAGAGGCGTAATTTGGCAAAAGCTCTATTGGTTTTATTATTATTATTTATTTATTTTTACTTTTTTAGATCTAATTGTTGTTTGCGGTTGTGTTTTTTAGTGTTAAGGACTCACACGCCCTGGCTGAAGCCCAACGCGAGAAGACAGTGCAGTTACGCGCTGCATTTGGCATTTCCGAAACGTATGTAGATGGATCCAGTTTTGACGCCAGTCGGAAAGCAGCTAAAGATGTTAAAGATGCAGAGCCACCCAAATACGACATCGTGCACTCGCCGACTCCCAAGCCAGAAGAAGAAGTAAAGGGCAATAAGGAAAAGAAGGAGAAGAAAGATAAGAAGAAGAAAAAAGAGAAAAAGAAGGAGAAGAGGAAACGCAAAGACAGGTATGATTGCATTGGTTTTTCATTTGATCCTGAATTTTGAGACAATTTTGACGTACTTGGACGTTTTTGAAGCAGTTCTTCCGAGACTGAATCTGAAGATGAGAAATCCAAAAGCCACAAGAAGAGGAAAGGTGACTCGTCGGGGGAGGAGTCTGAAAAAGACAAATCAAAGTCGAGGCAAAAGGGAACCAGAAGAGATTCTTCCGAGGAAGACATCACAAAGTAATGTATTTGTTGTATTTAAAAGAGGATTTGCTAAGATTATATAACAATGGTATTAACAATTGAATCGGGTTTATTAGGGAGGATAGAAGAACTGCAAAACGATCCCGACATGATTCTCGCAGTCCTTTACCGTCTTCGAGTGGAACCAGCAAACGTCACCAACAAGTAAGTGAATTGAGACCCAAGAGCATGTCATTTGGGCAAATTTGTCTCTATAATGGTTCCTACTTCTGGAGTTTCTTTCGTTTGTTGAGTAATATGCCTTGCTTCCGGGTTAAAAGGTACGTTTTCTCTTTGTACCCATTTGTCTTCATGGTAAACTGGCACGAAAACGAAAATCGACCAACACGTTTTTTTCTAGCGCATTTACATTTTATTCTCCCGTTTTTCCTCTAAATGACTCGTAACTTTTACTTTATTTTTTGCATTAATACCATTATTAACAGTTAAGTTTAAGTATCTCCGAGTATTGAACTACTGAAACTGATTGATTGACAAGAATGCAGTAACGTCATATTTCAAAACCATTGCAAACCAATTTCGATCATATTGCAATATATTTTCAATTCAAATTGCAATTTATTTTCAATTCATATTCAGTATATTTTCAATTTCTTTCATATTGCATAAAAAGAACGCTGACGCAGGCAGGCGATTATCGATATTGTTTCTTCTAGGGTTAAGTATCGATATAGTTTCCGTTTCAAATTTCGATTCCTGATCAAGTAGAGAGGAAAACAGCGGTTTTTCCAAGCGATTATCGATATTGTTTCTTTTGTCGTTAAGTATCGATATACTTCCCATTTCAAATTTCGATTCCTAATCGGAAAAATAGCGGTTTTGTGCGTTTTTGTCAACAAAATTCGAAATTTCGCAAGTTTACGAGTAACTTTTCGTGTCAGTTCGCTATACATTTGACAACCATTAGTTTTTAGAACAAAAATTGACTCAGCTTGGTCGTCTTTCGTATAAAAGGAACGGAAGAAGATAGAAAGTACTTTGTCAGCTTTCGGTTTTGACTTTTGTCTCTTGCTACATAAAAGACCAGTCCATTTTTTTCTCTGTTCCATTAAACTTGTCTACTTTATATAACTGCCATGCCTTATCCAGGATTGACCTCACCATCTCGTAAGTAATCTTAAACACACACACACGCAAAACCACGCACACGTATGAACAAACTTGCCCTTCTTTCTCAGTGCTATTGGCTAGGATATATTTGGTTCACAAAAACTTTGACTGTTTGTCTTGGTCCGTTCCACGTTGAGTTCCCTAACAGTCTTGCTTCCTTTTAGGAGAAACCTTCAGACGATCGCGGAGGCCGAGTTGATCGCCACGAAAACCGGGAAACTAACGGAGACAAACCCGGCAGAGATGGACGTCAACGCCATATCGAAAAGCCCCGTGAACGAGAAGAACCGCCTCGAGAACGCTCCCAAGATAGGGTCCGACCCGAAGGCAAAGAATCCCGCGTAGATTCGTCCAAGAAGCCCGAATCCCGCGATCGCCGTGATCAGGACCAAGATCGCGGAGATCGCCACCGTTCTAACCGAGACCGTCCTCAAGAAGACGCCCGAAGCAGTCGCCGAGACGGACCTGAGCGCAGCAACGGCCGAAGAGAAGAACCCAAGCCGATCGTCCCGATCGAAAAGACTGTCGTACCCGAAGAGGCGATTCGGGAAGAGCCTAAGGATCGCCCGGTCCCGGAGGTTAGGGGCAATGGTCGCGAAAAGAACGGCGGAAGTCGCCGTTACGATGATCGGGAACAGGACAGGAGCAGGGATCGCGATCGGCCCCGACGAGAGAACTACGACTCACGAGATCAGGACCGCGATCGACGTCGTGACAACACCCGCACGGAAGATCGCCGCGAACGGAGAGATTCCACCAGACAAGACCGCAGGGAACGCGACCGGATTCCGCGAGATCGATCCGCCGAACGTTCTAACGATCGCAGCAAGGACGCCGAGGTCGTCAGCCCGAAGAAGATCGTCGCAGAAGTTGTGCCTGCCCGCGACGAGCGGAGAGAACGGAAAAAGTCCCCTGCGAGCCAGGTGGAGAGCACGGGTAGCCGGAAAACGGGGGAAAAGGAGCAGAAGCCCGAAAAGGCAAGCTCGGGCCATGAGTCGCGCCGCAAAAGTTCGCCGATGTCGTCGGGCAAAGCCCGGTCGCGTTCGCGGAGTCGGAGCTATTCGCCCTTGCGGCGTAATACGGGTCGCTACCAAGAAATTCCGCCGCAGGCGCGCGTACTGGAGCAACCTAAAGTCAAGCTGGAAGTCGCCACGCCCCCGAAGGTGTCGTTCCCCATACCTAGCAAGAAGTTGTCAAAAACGAAAAGCTCTTCGTCTTCTTCATCGTCTTCGTCCTCTTCATCGTCCTCTTCGTCGTCGTCGTCCTCGGACTCGGATAGTTCTCACAAATCCGACAAGCGGAAATCGCGCAAAGCTCGATCTCGCGAATCTTCGGAAGATTCCAGCAGTTCTTCGCGCTCTTCGTCGTCGTCTTCAGACTCTTCGTCGAGCTCGTCAACGTCGCGTTCGCGTAGTCGTTCGCTTTCGATCCCGCGTCGCTCGGGGTCGCCCTCTTTTCTAGACAAACGCCGAATCACCAGGTAAAGGAGTACCTACAAGTTTATCCGCTACGGCTTTTCTTCTTCCTTTTTTTTTCATCATTATTTTTATTTTCTCCTAAACTCTTGCGTTCAGTTTGAAGAGAAAAACGACATCCCTACTCCATAAGACACTTAGAAATTTTGAGTTTTTTTTTTATTTTCGTAGCTGTTCCTTTTGGCATGTATCGTATTTTCTTTCCAGTAGTTAATACACTTTTCAGTTCGGCCTCGCAGTTTTGTTGTACAGCAAGTTGTGTTTATCCTTGGCCCTTGTACAATGTTCTTGTTACAGCAAGCTCCCTTAGGATGCCCAAGCGATTCATAACGGTAAGGTCCAGCTCTTTTGCCGTTTTTCTTCAGCTTGGTTTCGCTTTTTTTTTTTATTAGCCTTATTTCTGTTGTCGGTACCGTAAACAGTTCTCGCATATTGACGACGCTACTTATTTTCTCATTATTATTTTAATTTTTTAGATTTTATTAACTCGAAAGTTTGAGGGGAAAACAGTCATTTGGGACGTAGTACGGGGGAATTTAACAAATCAGGGCGTACTAACATTCAGATTGTGTTTTACTAGTGCTCGTAAACGTCCCATTCCATACCATCGTCCCACGCCTACTCCACTAACTAGCAGCTCGGAATCTGATTACTGGGATCGGTCCAGCCGTTCTTCTTGTTCCAAGAGTCGCTCACGATCCCGTTCTTCGTGGAGCAGGACGTCCCGAAGTTATTCACGATCTCGTTCGCACTCCAGGGCCAGGTCTAGTCGGCCGCGTTCGCGTCATACTTCCCTGAGTAGTCGTAGTTCTGGACGAAGCAGTTCGCGTTCGTCTTCAAGGTCACGAGGCTCGCGAGCGTCATCTCGCGACAGTGCACGGAGAAAGAAGAGTAGCACCCGCAGCCGAGAGAACAGTCGCTAGTCATTCTTTTCTTATTTTTAGGGATCTCTGTGTTTTGTTAGTTGTGCGATATTACTTAACGATTTAAGCATTAAGGTATGACAGGCTCAGTTGAGCCCAGTGAATCTTGAAATTCCAATGTTGCACTTGTGATGAGCATGGGAATGAGCAGGAGAGTCAGAGGGGCGTACCTTTGAGATTATGCCCTTATCTGCGGCTACAAGTACTTAAGAATACTCTTGATTAAAGATTTTAGACAATATCCCTCACCAAAGGCTAAACACGGTCACGGTGGGGTGTTATAATACTCCCTGTTGGATTTTTGATCTCATGTGAAATTGCATTAACCCACATCTGTGAACCATCTACTTACTTTAAGCTTGTAATTTTCCCTTGACACAGTATGAGGGTGATTATACTCTCCCCTATTGAGAGTACGGTCTAGTCATTTACTGCTTCACGTAAAGGTTTCGTTTGCTTTTATGTTCCAGCCTGACCTACTCGCATTAAGTCGCATTCCGAACCTTGCTAATCCATTCCAGTCCTCCCCCTAAGAAATCTCGTATTGTTTCCGCGTGAATAAATGTCCAGCACTGCGTATTTCTTGTCTCATTGAAAGGAACATTTTCAAAAATGGCGGCGTATCGGGTAAAACACCGTTAAATGAGTTTAAAATTTGAAATTGGCGCGCATTTCAAGCACAGCCAATAGGGTATCGCCCAGTCCTGTCAACGTCGTTGGAATCATACGATTGGTCAGCTCTTGCGGCAACATCAACAAACGTAACGGGCTGTCACGCAGGAGTGTTGTTTTCATTTTCTTTGTCTCTGTTCCTCTCCTAAACAAACCAAAGAAAGGTGAGTCTCTTCCCATTAAATATTCAACTAATTTGTATGGTTTCGAGCAGGTTGCCAGGTTTTCAGTAAGAGTAACTTTTTCATGTTTGAGCTTTGAGTCTTTCATTGTTGAGTTGAACGCGAACGGAAATCTTGTTTGTGTCATGTGTTTGTTTCCACACTGATCTGATTGTGATACACACAGCGGCAAGGCTGACCGTCCTAACCTTTCCCTTTCGAAAACTGACTCGTCTTGTCCTAAAGGTTTACTAAAGGTGAAAGAATCTCAGAATCTCAAGTTCGTTTCTTTGCAGTAATGCTAATTAGTTTAGTCAAAACTTAAGTGGAAATAGATAGGCCTACTGCTCTTCACTTTTACGTAATTAACCCAAGGGCCTTGAGCTTAGTTTTCTGTTGCATTGTAACTTTCAGAATACTAAAGATAGGAGAAAGGCTCTTGAAATCATCTAAATTAATTCATATGAAGGCTAACTTAAAGTTAACGCATTTTATTTTGCAGATGGCTGACGGTGGAGATGGATTTGACCTGTGCGAATGCATTTGGAACCATGAGATGGCCATGAGGCGACTTATTAACTTGGTAATTTAAAAAAAAATATATTTTGGGAAGTCATTTTATTTAGTTTTTTTGTTTCCACGAACAGTTACGTTCCTCGCAGGCGTATTGTAACGACAACGAATGCCTTACAGATCTCCCTGGGCCAACTGGTGCACCGAGTGCAGATAACGGAATGTTTTTTATGATGATGTGTTGGGCAGCTTTGGCGGTTGCGTTGTACTTGATGCGACCCCCTTCTCTAAGAAACAGAGGTGATGGTAAACCCAGTCAGGTACTATATTCCACTCGCTTTAATTAGCTTTACCTGCTCATAATTGCCATGGTTTTATCCATTGTAGGGTCCAAATGGCAGAGGGCCTCCAGCTCCACCTGCTCTTAATTAGCCCGAGACGCCTTCCTCGCGAGTGATCTGGACCAATGACAACGTCGAATGTAATGTACTGTACGGTGGCGATGATTGAGGCACGTTTTTCTTGTAAATTTTCAAAGGTTATTATAATGAAAAACTCTTTTTGTGGTTGTTGTGGATTTGCACAGGCTAAGGATATAAATATCGTATGGCTTACGTTTAATTTAGCTGCAGGATTTTTATGTATCATATATAAGTAGCCTTGGAATATAACCCAAATTTAATAGTGGAATTGGGAGTCCTAAAGCAATATAAACTTCTTATATTCTTGAGTTGTTTATTTCTCCAATGGCTTGTGATTTTATGATTATTCGCAGTTTTTAGCCAAAGAACTTGTAATAAAACCTTCGTTATATCTTCAAGTATTGTAGGTATATGAGTATTACGGCTTGGAGTGTGTTCGAGTCGAGTGGAATGAAGTGAAGGTGCACATTCCAATTGCGCTACTGTAAAAAAATCCGAGCACTTAAGCTAATGGATTTCTTTAGGTTCAATGGTGGAACGGATTCCTAATGACCACGTTCGTTCACGGTTTATAAGCTGCTAAGTGAATGGAGTAATGGCTTTAAACTTGCGTACGTCATTCGCCTTTGTAAATGGCAAGGACCTTTTTGCTTAAAACTTGCCTGATTGCCTTTGTGAGATGAAGATGAGCCCAATTAAAACAGTGAAAAGGTTTCTTTTTCTGTGTATATAAAAGAATCTATAAAGATCAATGCGTAGCAACATGGGCAAGTCATTACTTGAAGGTCCTGTGACGTCATCCGCTTGTCTAGCATTGGCAGTTTTTAGATCAGTATACTCCCACAACAATGAAATCCCTTCGTCGCATGTGTTGACACTTGAGTCACGTGACGTCAGGTACCTCGCAAAAGGCATTATTTCTTACATTTTCAACTGCAATCTCATTCCAAATTGAGCTCACTTATAAGATTAATATGGTATAGGTAGGCCTTTTAGGTTTCAGTCTCATGGGTAATTTAGGCCTAAAAATAGGCATGTGACTATCCAGTAATACCTTAAGTATAGTCTCGCAATGGATATCTTTTGTTGTCGATTCCCGCACGTAGCCATTTCTAATGAAACCATTTCGCTTCGGAAGACCTTTTCTTGGTCAACCTAGTTTTGTTTTCTTCTTGCAATGATTATATAGGTGCAAACAAACAGAAAGGGAAGGGCAAAAGGCAACTTTTTGCTTGTTCTAGAATAGTTTCTTGATAAGTTATTGTAAGACAGAATAAGCGCCTGGGGCGATGGCTGCTTGCCAAACCTAGCGAAACAGACGTACACCGGACACTAAGTATTACTTATTGGATGGTTGGGAAAGCGTCTGCAGTATTTGTTTTCGTTTTTTTATATATAAAAAGTGTACTTTTTGCTTTCTCATGTGTGTTTTTTGTCTCTTTTGTACTCCTTGACAGGTTAACGCGAGGAAGCATGAGTGACAGCTTACTTAATTGGTGAAACCATGACTCAATCGGGGTTTTTTGTTCGGATTCGTCGCGCATGGCGCTAAAGGCTAAACGATAAGAGATCTTGGATTGGCATAAACGTTTCCGGTGCTGAGGACCAGCTTATCTGTTTTGCTGGTAACTTAAGCCCGTGTGTGCTGCAGCGCTGAAACGGAAGGTATTTTATCACTTGCGTTCTCGTAAAAAGCTAAGCTATGGAAAGGATGTTCAACTTCTCGCTCCTTAACAGATGGTACCTCCTGATTTACGACTCTTTGAGCTGAAAGCTAGCTAATTGTAAAGGCAATGACCAAAATCCAGCGATCCAAACTCCAACGAAGCATATTAAGTGTTAAAGTTGGTCAGTTAAACTATGGTACGAGCCTAGAGCCACTTTTTTGGAACCCACAACGCTGGTGGGACCTATCAATTAGTTGATCCCTTGAGGTATTGAAAAGAGAGGTTTCCGACATATTTAGGGAAGAAAGAAAATAAAAACGAGTGGCGTTTTTGGTGGTTTTGGGTATCTGTTGTGTGTACTTTCTGGGCTTGTTAGGTTGCCATGCAACTGAATGAAACGTTTGAAAACTTACAACTGGTCAACGTTTCTTGAACCGTTAAAGTAATAAGCCGCGTGCTTTTCTTAAACTTTAGTAGGGGGGTCAAGAAAGACCGACGTATACTGCTTTAAAATTGAAGGCTTGAGTTCCCCGCTGTCTCTTGATCCCAACAAATCCTATTTGCACCGCTCTCTGCACTATATACCTTCTAATTGCTGTTAAAGAACAATACTTCAAGCCCGTTGTCATGGTAGTGGCTTTGATCGTGGTTGATATCAAAGCGATGAAATCAGCTTTTATCTTGATCGAAAAAGCCAACGTCGAATCCGCTTTTTACGGACCAACGCTCGAGTGTGTGAAACCCGGCACTCTTACGTTTGGCTGAACACCTTACATCATGTTCTGGCTCTACCTTTCACGGGTAACCTGAAAATTCAACGTTTTAAAAACTAATCTAAACAAAAACGCTCTCGAGGGAAAAAACTTTGTGGTTTCCAAACTTCTTGTTTGATCTTTTATTTTACATCCAGAAAAAAAGAGAAAACTTTTTACGCAACAACTTATTTTCCACCACGTAAACCATTGTTAGAAACTATTGGAAAACATCGTTTGATTTAAAGGAATGAAACACAGTATATTGGTTCAGAACCTATATACATAGGCTTAGGCATATATTTCGTGGTTTCCAAAGTTTAAAACGTTTCCAAAGTTCTTTTTTATTTTGTACTTTATTATATACGTTAATTATACTAATATATACTTATAATACTATATTATACTATTTTGCATATATCCACGGTTTATATACTGTGGAATGAACCATTTAAAGCTCGCAGGAATTAGATCATAATCTCGCGCTGCACTTGGACGCCATCTATAACGCTTGTTTTGGCGCAAAAGAGTGGCGTGCTATGGGTGCGTCGTTTAGCCGTTGTGTTGTCTCACGTTTTCCTGTGATGTTTTCCTCAAAACAAGGGAAGTTAAATTGTGCAATTTGGGCGAAAACTGAAAGCAAACCTAGGACAGGTATACATTACGTAATATAATTCCTTAGGATGCATACAACATATGTATATCATGACACATTCATTGTTGAACGTTTTGCAGGTATGAGTCAGATTGCCTTTGCTTTGCGTTTATTATCACGGTTCAAGCTTGAAAAGGCTCCTTGTCGTGTAGTGTAACTTTAAACCATTCATCTGATTGACTTTGCGGGAGTAAACCCTCGTTTTACCTGTCTCACCTGGGCTGTCCACGTTGGCGCCCATCAGGTGCCAAATCTGACACTCGAAACGTATTGTTCCACAGCAGCCAACAGTGAAAAACCTCCCTTCTGGCTCTTTTGGGCTTTGCTTACCGTATCCCTTACACTCTTGCCTCTCTCTACTCCAGATATCATCTGACTTGCTAACGAGCAGGTGAAAAACTTTCTCACTTTTGGGGTTCGCCTTAACACACCAAACACACTCGGCAGATGTCAAGGCTTCACATTTCCCAAACAACTACACAGTTACGGGCTTACAATTGACGAGGCTCATTTTCATACGTATAGAAGCTTCGTGCGTTTTGTGGCTTTTCACATCAAACGAAAATTATAGGTTGTCTCGAGCCTGTAAGAGGAAAATAAGCCCCTTGACAGTTTTCGGCCCACTTGAGTGCCTTTAGCTTTCGCATCTGTTGTTTAGCAGAAGGGACTAAATTAACCTCCTTATATATCCGTGGATGTTTTCCCTAAATCAAATTCTTACTCTTTTCATAGGTATACACCAGCGGGAAAGTGGCTGGGAAACCTTCTGTTTGAAAGGAAAAGAGGCGGTTCCTATTGTCCCTTGTGCTGTTTCCTTTTCTAACTGGAAATCTCGTGTTTCTGTCGCTATTGAAAAAGAAAAGCCCGGAGAAACCCGCAAAGAATTAGGAAGCGAGAAATTACGGTTATCAAAAGCACCTCTGCAACTCATAAATTACAGTGGTAAGCTTCTGACAGGAAATCAGCCCCAAAGGTTCGTATTTTACTATTGTACACATAACATAAACACAGATGATACCCATTCACGACTTTTAAACTCTTAGATGGAGTTCGTGTATAATCAGGAAGCGTGGCCCTCGTCGCTTTTCCTGCCACTCCAACCTTTTGACATTTCTTCAGGCCTTTTCTTGTATAACAAGCATAGGAGCAGCAGTCTAACGCTGATTAAAGCTTCCGAAGCGTAACTCGTAACCTATCTTTAAGATCCAAACTTGGCTTAACTTGCTTACTTTTACATACATAGAAGAAAGGTATAGTTATACACTTATACTGCCTGAATTCCAAGAAGTGAATCAACCTAGTACAGTACAAAACAGCACTCTCCGAACTTATATATCGCATGATTTATCTTTTCCTCATTGGAAAATGAAACTTCTAACGCTTTTCAAAGCGCTATCCATCATTTGGGGGGCAAAGTTGGTAAAAACTCGGACTAGCGATACTGTATACATGTTTCCTTAACGGCCCCAAAGAGTGTGAGACTTAACTCCTCAGGTGTTTCTTAACGATGTAGCCCAGCATTCGTAGCATTGCTCGGCAACACAGTACTACAACAAGGTGTTTGTTTTACCCCCCTCTGCCTCCTGGTCGGAGCCATATCATGACTATGAATGAATGAAAGTTTTCCATTAACTTTGGGGAGATTTGGGGACGAGAAGGATATGAAGGTGCCCGAAACCACCGAAACCAAAGTTTTCCCAAAAGGCAAGCCAAAAGGTGTCGAGGTGTGAGAGCAAGGTGGAAAAACGAGAAGAAATTTCACAGGTCCGGCTCGGTTTGGGGTACTGTATATTGTATATGTATATCTACACAGCGTATAATGTACAGTAACCATATTTTACCCCAGATGCAGCCCGATGGTGTGTATATATCTCCTTTGGTTCAGCCACCTCATCGATCACGTCTGACACTTGCGTTAGCTTTTGTTTGCCTTGGTGCTTATAGCAGGCCGTGTAGGCCTATATAATTTTAATTCCTTCATAAGTTTCCTTTTCTATTAAGCGAACAATCTTCCCAGGAACGTTTCATTCTCCTTCCCATTGCATTCTGGTTTTCTTACAAAATTTCCCAATTATTATCCCAAGTATTGCAATTGAAAAGACGGTAGGATACTTCAATTTGATCTTTGGAATTTGGAGTTGGGAGTATATTGTAATCTAAGAAAAAGGTCAAACTAACTTCCTGCGTTTCCCGCCTTTTCTGGGAAGACCTCAGCAAAATATGAACGAAACCACAGTATCTTAGGTTTGTGAACGAAAACCACCCCTCGAGTGTCAATATTTTTTCTTAATTATTAGCACAAGGCTGTGTTTTGCCGTTTTTACGGCCTTTTGGGCATCCGAGGACCCCGGATGGAACTGGCGGCGCCATCGTGTATTTGTGTCTCACTTCTTTTATCAGCATATACCCTTTCTCTGCTACTTTTGCAAATACGTTTGCAGCACGTTTCACTGTTTGCCAATCTACAAAACTCCAGACATTAGTATAGATTTATTGATACAGTGTTGTGTTTTTAGTTGAGTTAAACCTAAGGAACATCCCCCCACCCATCTATCGCATCTCGTGGTAAAAACCCGTTGTTCCTAAGTCAATATCATATAAAGTAGTCTGGTTTGAGCTTCCGTGACGATAAATAACCATTTCGGCCTTATGATGAGTCACTTTAGTCGCTCTTAAACTTGGCTACCTTATCTATATGTACGACCTTATGTAAGACGTTTAAAAAAAACGACCCCAACAAACCGTACCGTCTAATGGTCCGCAACTGCGCGTCTGCGAACAACACTACGAACCAGCATTAGAGCTATACGCACGGCCATTCGCAGCACTGTTTCCAGACACGCCGTTGCGGGCCATTAGGACAGTATGGTTTGTTGTGGTCGTTTTTTGAAACATACTGTACTGTTTTTTGTTACGGCTTGCAAGCTTACGCCTGTTATTTTTTCATAACAAGGGTTGAGGTGAGAAATTAGGTATACAAATTCAAACTTTACTAAATTAGGCATGCTAACTTAGCGTGCAACGGAAGTTTCAAGAATGAAAGCTTTCAAGAATGAAAAACAAGATGAAAGCTTTCAAGAATGAAAAACAAGATGAAAGCTTTCAAGAATGAAAAACAAGATGAAAGCTTTCAAGAATGAAAAACAAGATGAAAGCTTCGCATAGCAACAATGAAAATAACTTTTAAAAACAGTTTCGCTTACAAAGTTTCAACTGTAACATGCGGAAGAACAAATATGTACTGAATT
The DNA here is from genome assembly GCA_022832235.1 of Lepidurus couesii. NCBI lineage: Eukaryota > Metazoa > Arthropoda > Branchiopoda > Notostraca > Triopsidae > Lepidurus > Lepidurus couesii. The sequence goes on from JAGJRP010001427.1 coordinate 12,283, forward strand.
CGCTTGCAATGAATCACATGAAACAATGCATCGCATAAAAACCAACCAAAAAAACATTTTTTAAAAAAGTTTCGCTTACAAAAATCAATTCTAATATGCATTAAAGGTGAATAACGTGCATCACTAAATTCGCAACAGTCAACAATGATTCTTTCGCACACACCAACGAAAATTGTATTTAAAAAAAGTAAAAGTTCAACTAACAAAAATTCGACTGTCATATGCATTAGTCCGCATAATATGCACGAAAAAGGTCTCACGAAGAAAGCTCGCATAAATTTCTCCTTGACCATTCCGGGTTCCACATACTTGAAATAACTCGTTCTAAAAATGAAGTTGAACAAGATGAATAATTACAGGTTTTCATCTCAAGCTCCCAGATGAAGAAGGTAGGGGTAAGGTTAGAAAGAAACTTTTTTTTTTGTTATTATTAAAGAAAATTATATGGGAAACTATCCCTTTTTGCTTCTTTGCTACGTATAGACAATCTGGGCGAAGAATTTTGTGAATGGACCAACTCTGATCCCTAAAAAATAAATAAAAAAAATAGATGAGTAATAGTTTAGTGGATCGGTTGGCGCCTGCCGTTCAGCAGGGGGGCTTTTGCTCGTGCCTTTTTAACATGGTTCACTTTTAATGTTATAGGGGGTTGGGGTTGGGGTCAAGTATGATCCGGGGCTCATGCAAATGATCTCTCTGGACGGGGACTGACCCCCACCTTGTGTGTTTTTCCAAAAGCCAACTTGAGAGCGTCGTGCAGTTCTGAATTCTACGGTTGCTGTTGCTGTCAGGTGGTCCCAGTGCACCTTTTGGCGCTTTTGGCTACTTTGCCTGCTTTTCCCCTCTCGTATAGATACATTTATACATCTGTAGAAGAATATAACAGCAAAGCTCAGCAAGCAGAGCGGTTTTCGGTGGAGCTATAGATCTGCTCAGTTTTCTACCTGAGCTATAGATTTAAAACCAAACGGTGACGAAGTGCTGACTAGTGATCCCTCCTTTGTTTGCACACGGGGCTTTTAGACTGAGGAACTTCCAATGAGAGGAACCCCAACAGAGTGTTTTAATGATGGGAACCTGATGAAGTAGACCTGCTTATGGGGTTTTGCTCTCTCTCTCTTGTTTCGAGCTATGCTCTCCATGCTCCTTTTTTTTCCTTTTTGAACAGACTGACTGCTGCCGCGTGCAGCAGACGATGAGAGGTAAAGGGCATTAGGTATTAACTAGTTCCGGCTAAAAACCGACCCACAAAAAAGGGGGAAAGGGAATAGCAGAAATACTTAGGGAAAGAAAGGCTTTTTCCTCCCCCTACCTTAAAAAAAGGGCTAATAAATTGTGTAGTAACACACCTTATGCTGTTCATAGGAAAGTCCTTCCCAAATATTAGAGGGTTTTGCGAACTAGACTGATGAATGGGTTAAAAGACTGTTTTTTTTGGTACCCAAGGGGGTGGGATGGGAGTGGGACGTAGTTAAAAGGAGTGGTCAGCTGAAGGAATTTCTTCGAAATACTTTTTTCTTTCTTTTTTTTAAAGTTGTTTCTGCAGCTCGATTTATTGTGTCTATTAAAACCCCCTTGGGATCCTTAACGCAATACTCGTGGAATGCTTTTTCTGGTATTTTCTTCTTTTTTATTTGATGTTATTTCTTTATTTTATTTTTTATTTTATTTTTTGGGGTGGTAGGGATATGGAAGACTGGCTACAAGGAATTTTACCATGGATCTTCCGCCAAGAACATGAAGATTTTTAGGGCTGGTGAGACAAGTAATACTTGGGAGCCATTTCCCAGGAGCTGGATGGATGTATGGTGGTTAGTGAGGAGCTAATGAGTCATTTTCGCTAACATAACTTTGAGGTTTGAGCCGGCCTGGAAACTAGAGAGCGAAAGACGTCCTAAATGGTCTTTTACTTCGCCTGAAAGAGTAAAACTTCCGAAAAAGTAAAGAAAAAATCACGTTTACGCAAAATATAATTGTTAGGTTTTCAGGACAGTAATTTGGAAGTTTACGTCACACATTTGTTCGGGATGAATGTCTGCGTGGAAGGTCGGTTACACTTTTTTCCTTTTTTAAGGCTCCCGTGTACTTCAGCTCGGTACAGACGGTTAGCGTGGGGAAATTTCACTAAGGTCGAAGTTTTAATGCTTAAACATAGGAAAAACGCCCTTATTGCATTTCATTGTCACTAAGGTCTATTTTTCTAATGTTTAAACGTAGGAAAAGCGCCTTTAATGTATTTCATTGTTACTAAGGTCTATATTCCAATGTTTAAACGTAGGAAAAACGCCTTTATTGCATTTTATTGTTACTTAGGGCTTGTTTTCAATGCTTAAACACAGGAATATGGCCCTTACCGTCCTTGATTGTTACTGAGGTCCATTTTCTCTAGTTCTACATTCCAAAAATGTTAGAAACAAGGTGCATATCTTAGATTAGTGTACCCAAATTGAAGTACACACAAAATCTCAACCTAGGGAGACACAAATTAAAGTTTCAGCTTTTCCTATTAAGGCTCCCGTATACCTTAGCTCTTAACTTTGCTCTTAGCGGCTAACTTTGCCGGCAATTAACTATCTATTTCTTGTCTTATACTTTCTTATGCAAGGCTTTCGCAAAACAATAACAAACATCAGCGCCATCTGTGGCTTGTTCGCATCAATAGGCTATGGTATACGGGAACCTTAAGTGGAAGGAACGGTCGAGGAAATGGAATGTTTAGTTGAGTTTAACAGCTTCAGATCGTTGTTTTGACATTGTTGTTCTTAGGGGCTTGTTTCAGAAGAACGGTGCGTTTATAATTCGTGTTTTCTCGGGAAAAATAACTTGGATTTTCGTGTTTTGGGGCGAGATATACGATACACGATACACCGCTTGCTGGGTTTGGAGGTGTGAGATTTTGACACTTTTGCAAATTTGCGTATCTGTCAATCATTGAGGTTTCGGGGCTTCTCTCTGGGCAACGAGATGAAATGTAAACGAAGCGAAACGAAACTGTGAAATCGTTCCTTGACATGCGAGATGCCCAGTCACACAAGCCAAGATATACGTTGAGCTGCACAAACAGCACTTGGGACATGTCAGACAGTTTCAAATCTGATAAAAATCCTATTATGTGTTAGCCTTGCGTTGATGGGTATAAGTCAGCCCCTTTTGGCCCTGGCGCGAGAAGGCATTTTTATGCAAATGTGCAAAAGGGCGTGAAATGGTCCTTGCCCCTCCGTTGAACTCGAAATTTTTCAAAATGTTACGCGATTGACTGGACTTGGAAACTTTAGTATTAGTATGCTTTCTTTTTCTTTGTTAAGAACGACCACCCTCCCCCGCTAACAAAATTTGAACCATGAAAAAAAATATAAAAATTATTACAATTGGATTAGGGAAATTTTAAATTTCTCAAACTTGGCGTCTACAATGTAAAACGAAGCTTTTTAACTGTCTACCAGCACATTTACTTCAATTTCTTTT
>JAGJRP010001428.1:0-15738 GCA_022832235.1 Lepidurus couesii
GAAGCTCTTCGTAGTTTCCCGCGTTATTCCTTGCCTCTGGCCCTGTGCAGTGGTTGGCTGCAGAACTGTGACGTTGCGGGTGAAAAGATAAAAGAACCTTGGGTTAGTAGCGTAGCCGATACAGGTTCGCATTTTAGCGCTTCGCGTTTCGTTTTTTACCCGCATCATTTTCAGTGTTGTCCTCGTGCGTGTGCTTTTCTCTGGAATCGCGTGCTTTCCGCTAGCTGTGACCGACAAACAGAAACATACAGTTAATTCTACAACAATGGGGAATAAAAGGAAATTAGAAGAAAAAGACAGTGCCGAATACGATGTGAAGCCTAAACATTTGGGTAATGTTCATTTAAGAAACCAAGAAAAGCGTCTGATTATCGTCTTGGAAAGAGCTCAGCTCGAGTCTGTCAAGGTATAGTACCGTTTAAATGCTCCCCCTTATCTGACTATGCGATTTATATGTTTGATTTATCCCCGGTATTCTTCATTGCATGTGTATTTGTCTAAAAAACAAGGTTGGTCGAGAATTCGAACTTTTAAACTGTGATGATCATGCGGGCATCCTGAAGAAGAATAACCGCGAGCCCGCCTCTTGTAGACCTGACATCACCCATCAATGTTTATTGATGTTGCTCGATTCCCCCTTAAACCGTGCTGGTTTACTCCAGGTTTCTTTTTCCCCTTTTTACTTTATTATTTAAACTTATAAATTTCTCATTATATGCTCTAAATTCTATCAGGTTTACATCCACACAGACAAAAACGTTCTCATTGAAGTCAATCCCCAAACTAGAATCCCTCGTACATTCAAAAGATTTGCAGGACTTATGGGTACGTTCTTATAACATACCAATTAACGATCCTAGCTTAAAAAGCTTCATAATCTTAGTCCAACTCTTGCATAAGATGTCGATCAAAGCAGCTGACAGTAACATGAAGCTGCTTAAAGTGATCAAAAACCCAATCCAAGACCATTTGCCGGTAGGCTGCAGAAAGATTGGCACATCCTTTAGTGCCACCAAAGTCATAAAGCCGAGTGAATTAGTAACTACTAATGAACCCATTGCGATAGTGATTGGAGCTATGGCTCACGGCAAAGTAATATTCTTACCCATTGGAATTCCCTTAACTTAATACCCTATTCACGAAAAGGTGGATACCGATTATACGGAAGATGAAGTGAGCATTTCGAGTTACCCCTTATCAGCTGCTTTGGCCTGTACCAAATTTTGCTCAGCCTTCGAAGAAGCGTGGGAAATTCAATAAACTCTCCTTTTCTGTTGACCTAAAAAAATGGACTGAAATCGAAGTAAAGAGATGAGATGATCATTTATTTAAAGAAAACCATATATTGTTTTGTACCAAAAGCATCAAACTAGAAACAAAAGGTTACTAGACTGGGTCCAATGGTATTGCAAAGACATATCGGTTACCAAACAAGGCATTACACAGCATATCACAGCAATCGTGCGTATATAAGCTTTCACAGCATGTCCCAATCTTCTGAGTTCCAGGCGAAAATAGCAGAAGGGAGAAAACCCAGTTGGTTGAGCAAGGAATCTGAGCATTTTTCGACTCTTTATGGTTTGCAGTCAGAGCAATGCACAGGCCAATGCGTAGCTTGGCATCTCACGCTGCAGTAAGCGAGTGAACGACAGCCAGCACACAAAAACCCAGCTGCTTCCGGACAAATACGACAGCTAACTGTTCCATGTAGCAACGGTGGGTTCGGACTCGCGTTATTCGAGGTACTGGGTCCGTAATGGGTACTCGCGTTTGGTCTGGAATGAGCGCTAGGTTGCATTGGCATGTACCCAGTAGGTTTTGCGTTAGGCGAAGTACTAGGTAAACCCCCAAAATTCGCATATCCTGTAGGAAAATGGCTATTTGAACCAGTAGGTGCATGGTTAGGAAAATTTTGCAAGTTATACTCTCTTGGCGGAAAAGAATCCGGTCTTGCTGTATGCATGACTGTATTATGCTCCGTAAATGCTGACCAGGAACTTGAGTTAGGTTCATTTGCACGAGCTTCGCAATGGGGCGCGGAATTGGTGTAGCTCAAATCGCAGGGTTTATCACTTCGTTGAGACAGGGTAGGCATAGTAGTGCTGTTAGTACTCCGCATAGACTCGAATCCGTGGTACAAAGGTGGGAATGGCTGTCGGCAAGAAGCGTGGGATCGTTTACGTACGGTATTATGAGGGTAAGGTGGACGCTGGTTAGGTATATGACGTAAAGGAACGGGTTCTTGAAGCGGCGTTGGTTGATGCTGCTTAGGGTATATCTTCATCAACGCATTCCACATTCCGGGGTTTGGAGAAAATCCGGCTTCTGGAGGCATGCATCGTTTGCCGGGTTCGTTTCGGTACTCGGGAATGGGTTTTACGTGCTGGAGTGCGTTGGGTGCACTCGAGCGGACCAAGTTAGAAATGACCGTAGTATTGCTACAGCGGTTGGGGTCATTGGGTGCGGTATAATGCGATCCGTACGTATTGGCGCTGTAGATTGCCTTCCACGGGTACTTGCTGGGATAGACAGCTGGCTGGTTGGTCATACTGGGGGGCAGTTTTGCCGAAACCGCGTTAGAGGCGTGGCTTGAAACTGGAGTTTGCGGGTGCGGATCAGTCGGCGACGTATGGACTTTTTTTGCTTTGTTAATGATAACGCTAGGGCGGTTTATGCTAGTTGAAGAAGATCCTGGCGGCATAGTTACCGAGTTATTGCTGTTAGTATGGTTGAAGTTGAAGTGTGGAGCGGAGATTCCTTGATTTGACAAATTGAGGGCTTCGGCAGTGCCCCAGACTAGTTTGGTATAGTGCGCTAGTAGCTGATGGTGGTTCTGAGACCAAAGGTCCAACAAAGTAGGGTTGGCCGTTGAAGTTGAAGAGTGACTACTAGCAGGGGCCATAGGGACCATTTTATGAGGAGCAGTCCGTTTTTGGAGTGCGGGATAGCAAACGGGCGGAAAAGAAGGTTTAGGAGCAAGGGTGTATGTAGGAGAAGGAGTAGGGTGCGTTTGAGAAGAGAAACTAGCTTTTGAGATCTGTGGTATGAGATTATCGGTGCCCTTTTTGCCCGGTTCAGGACGATGGTGCAACAGTTCAGCGGATTTCACGCGGATCTGGCTAGCGGGTTGGGGTGAGGGAATGGAACTAACTTGAGTTCCAGGCTGAGAAATGACTGTGTTGGTGAACTGACTTGACATTATTTGAAGTTCTGGAGTGCTTCTCGTTATTGTCGAGTTAACAGAGACTATGGGACAAGGAATGGAATTTAAAAAAAGAGACGCCAGAGGAGCTAAAGATTCATTGTTGATGGCAGGAGCTTTCAGAAGCTTCGGCTTGGCGAGATCGGCGGGTTCAAGGGCCAAGTTGGGAACCTTTTCGATCTGACATTCGTTTTCCTCCATGCACGACATTTTCGAACGTTTCTTAGGGTGAATTATGGTCGGTGATAAAGCTACTGGGGGAGTTATGGCTGGCTCCAGACGAGGGGGCGATGGATCGTAGGGTCTTTTCTTGGGCAGTAAAGCAACGCTTGGTTTTACTTCCGCGGCGCTGACGGGCGAAGTGAGTGGTTTGTTTGGAATGCTGTCGACGTGCTTATCTTTGGAGTCAGACTCAATGTCAATCTCCAGATCGGAGGATGTTGGCGAGGTCAAGTCCTCGCTGCGAACTCGAAAAAGCAAGGCATCAATGGGCTTTAATTGGGGGATGGGCCTCAGGTTTTCAACCACCGGAACAGGGACTGCTTCCAATTTGGGCGGTGGTGGAGATAACATCCCAATCTCGGGCATATGTCCTGTTGATTCGGACGCAGCCTTGCTTTCTGATTCTGGTTGTGGTGAAGGCTTCGGTTTGGTGATATCACTGCTGGATGCTTCGGGATACTGCACGGGAATGTTACTGCTGGATCCTTGGGTATGTTGCGTGGGGGTGGGAATCTTGGATGTTACTGTCGTAGGCTTAGTTGTGAAACTTGAAGAACTATGGGTGGATTGCTTATGGAAACATTTCTGCATATCGCACAGCTCGACATAGCAATCTAATAAGGAACCAGAGCAGACGATCTTGGGAAAGCTCGCGTCTACCTCGGGATCTCCGAGATCTTCGTTTTCCGTTACTGTTGTTGAAGGCGGTGAAGCGGTGGGTGACTTGGTAGTCGCCTCGTTCGTATTTTTACTGCGGTTAGGTAAAAACGTGGGCAGATCACCACTTATTATCTTGGCTTCCAACCAGTTGAATCCGGGTAAATCAGTAGCGAGGCGTAGCGTGTTGAGTTGGTCCTCGCTGCTATCATCGGACGATTTCCGTTCTGCAATCAGAAGAGATGAATACAAGATATGAGTCCCCAAATTTTGCAAACGGCTTAAAAGTGTATTTTTTAGTTTTTGCTCTTTTAGATCCGATGCATAACGCATTCAGATACATGACCCATTGAAACCAGGGGCTTTCTTGGCTGATGTTTTTTTGATGCGTGTCACGGGAGAACAAAAGAGCAATGACGTGTCGCAGCTGTACAGGAAACAGCTTAGGGTACATGTTTAATAACCCCGGTTTAGGTCGGGCTATCGATTATTATATGCGAATGCCGCCAAAGAGTTTCTAATGGTTAGTGCATATTTGATCCATTTCGGTCCGAGTGTCTAAAAAAGTCATTATGGTGTGCTATATAGAAATCAATAGGTGAAGCCGCCCCCATTGTAATAAGAATAGGACAAAAGGGGTTATAAGGCAAGAGTCACGTGAGGGTATTGTGCCAGGATTAAATGCACCAATCCTAGGTAGACGAATTGTTGACGACGAGCTCCAATTCTATTCGTCCGGATTCTCAGGTGACGCATAAACAGAGCACCTCAGAGCGAGGGATGAAAACCCTCGAACGTTTCGGCTGCGGAATAAATTATAAAGGGTGGGGGACAGTTCAACGGTTTTTCTGTATTTCTGGTCAATACCTTTTTGGCTTTGCGAGTTCTTTGGACGACCCGGTTTCTTAGACCTTTCGCCCCATAATCCTTCGCTGATACTGGGCCGTTTCGCGGGCAAAACGTTCGGTTTCCAGCGTTGGGGCACTGCAGTATCCATGAGCATCTGCCTACTTCGAATAAAGCGGGCACGAAGCGCGCGAGATTCACTCGGCGATGGCTCGCCATTGTTTACGTTAGGAGGAATCATAGTCCAGGATGTCGATTCGGCACTTTTCTGAGTCATTTTCAAGGAAAACGGTGATGATTGAGCACTCTGTACGACTTGGCGTCTGATTGCTGCCCAGATAGTGAACCGCAGTAGATTCGTGAACCGACGTCACTCATCACATGTTTTTGGATAAGTTTATTGAAAGAGGGTAATTGAGGTCCGGCAGATCACTATCGCGTGAATTTCTCGGCGATTGGGACAAGAAAAAGTGTAGCCTTGTGCCAGATTCTTATTCCGTTTTAATTTCATGGAGCGACATATTGACACAGTATATAGGTGTAAATCTATATAATGTGGACATCGACAGCACTTTTATAACAAGTTTGCACGAGCAGTATTTTGGCTTGATAAACGTCGGGCCGCTTTCCATCCGACACTTATGTAAATAGGCAATGATGCTCCCGAAACGGAAAAAAGAGCACTAATTCTTCTTGCCAGACCTAACGTACAACCTACACTGGGTCGCCCTTCCTCTAAGATGCATGGAACGCACGCGGTAGCCCTTCATATCCTCATGGAAGACTATGTGCTGGGTTCTTATTGGCTGTTCCCGTCCGGGGCTACTGTTTTTTGATAACGTGTGCGATAGTGAGCACACCAAGCCCCGTTCTGGGCGTCCTTTTATGTCCTGCGTGTGATCTAAGACGGACAGTGCCGACTGGTGACGTTCGCTTTTTGTTCCTATAATGTCACAGCACCAACTAAACGGCTGTTAGCTCTCTAATTCCCCACCAGAATCCTTTAAGCAATTTGGCTGCAATTTGCCCTCACTCTAATGGCTTCACCGAAGCTGATTTATATGCACTGGGCACGAGCGCTCCTAATAATTTAGTGTTAGTAAGTGGAGTACAAGGTTTTACATACGGTTTTAGATCGCTGTGAAGTTCACCCACTACGGTTGAATCCAATTCTAAATTGGTAATTTGGAAGACGGAAACTTCCCCTGCGTTATTATTATTTTATTTTTTTTAAACAGGGGTGAGATATACGGTGGGTGGAAGAAAAGTACGCTTTATAATTACCAGCACACCTGTTTACGACCACTTTGTATACCCTAAACCACACGCGGGTCACATCTGTTATACTTGCAGGTGCGTAGTGTGTCCTAACTTTGCTGTTGAATTGCCACGTGTTATACAACAGCATTTTGTAGGCAAATTTCCACAAATGGGCTAGCCTACAACACGCTCATTATCCGAAAATATATGTCTAAATCGCTGACGCCCGAGCTGGAATTTCACTCTTAAGACAAACAACATCGATGAAACCGAGGTTGTAAATCATTTCATTGTTGGTACAACCCGTAGAGAACATAACGTTTATAGAAACAGACATTGTTAAATTTCATTGTTGTATTTAATTATCCTCCTTAAGGGGAACGCTTGGCGTAGGATGGGGAATTTTCTTTTACATTTCATCCTGTCTTTCAAGAAGATAAAAACAAATGAAAAAAATAGTCCAGGTGCTCGAAGTTTGCCCATATTCCACGGGTGTGTCGTACCGAAATGCTATGACTAGGGCTGCCTCTGGTTGTGACGTTTTGTTAGGCTGAAATCGAGCCAAAGAAGTTTGCTCTTTCAACCTAGACAGTGTTCCGAGTGCTCTTCCCAAGCAGCCACCTTTAGAAAATTTTTTTAAATAAGTAAGGACGTTTTGAATTTAAGAGTTTAATTTAAGAGAATTTGAAAGGCTTTACTTGACATTCTCGGCTGCAATACCATTGACTGCCACAGCCGGCGCAGACAAATTGGGCTGTTTTGGACTGGCAGCCTTGGCACTGTGGGATATCCGTAGCAGAAGGCGAAACCGTCGCAGCGGTCGAACTCGGGTTCGATCCAGGCGTCGTACTGCTCGTGGCGTTACGACTACTGCTTCTCATTGGACGTTGCGCATCCTTAGAATAAAGAAAAAAATACAAATACATTATGTTTAGCGTTTGAAACTGGTGCTGGATCCCACGATAAGCTCTTTCCGCGACCAGTTTTTTAAGCGCATTACAAACATAGAAGAAGACACGAACTGAACCAAAGCGAAAATCGACCTAGACAGTAAGAAAACCCCACCCAAGCATGATTAACCACGAAAATATGCTCGTAATGTGAAGCGGATCGAATTCTTTTTACCACGAAGATGATGTCATCATGTTCACTGTCTCGCCTGTCGTTGGAGATAATCACATGGCCCTGATTGACCAATGAATGAGTTAATTAAACAAAATCGTTCCCATTTTGTAGTAATCTCCCAATTACTGCTTAATTTCGAGGGATAATAGAACGAGCTGAAAGCCTCCGAATTTGGATCAATCAACTTACTTTGGATGTCGCCAGCAAGTTGGATAACGTTAGTTCGGCCGGGGTTTGAGCCGTGGCGGCGGTGGTGGTGCAAGTTGTAGCCGAGTGCTCTGAAGTGGACGTCAAAAGCTGCGCTAAAGTGGGCGCGTAGTTAGCGGTCTTTGGTAAAGGTGGTCCACTACCGTGCTCTTTCTGACTGAAGGAGCCTGACAAGGCTGATTGCAAGATTGAAGCTCCCGATCCACTAGTTCCCCCTCCGCCGCCTCCTGCTTTAGCGGCGGCAACAGCAGCAGCGGTGGCAGAACTTTGCACAGCCGAGCCGTTGTGGGCTCCATCACGTGACAGTTTGGCAAATTGGAGTAGAACATCTTTAAAACTTACATTCATACCCGGGTCGGGTTGTACAGGTGCGGAATGAGCGCCCATACTCATACTCAAGTTCATGGGAAGCCTGGGACTGGGCTCGGTTGACGCTGGGCGGGATAAATTCGAATTCAAATTTGGCGCCGCGCCCAACGGTCGCGGCGGTTGTTGTTGTTGATGGAGGCGCCTGCCACGCGGAGGGATTTCTTCGGGGTGTTTGGCTTTATAATCAGCTATAAGTGATTTGACAGAGACAAACTGCTTGTTAATTCGGTCGTTCGAGTTATCGTCATGGTTTCCTAGTGTTTGATTTTGGTTAGCAGCTGCGGCCATGGCAGCAAACGGGTAAGAACTTAACGCTTGGGCCAAATGAGCCGTGGCTGTATTCTGTGGCTTCGGCAGAATGGGTCGTTGTTTAATGCTGTTGCTGCCACTCATGGAGCTGCTGATACTTGCGCTGGAAGTGGAGGGCGTCGGCCGAAGGACTGAATTCGTGCTTTGGGTTTTGGTGTTGGCCTGCGACACGTACTTGGCGAGAATGTCCTGGACAAAAGGGATGACCTGATTGGTGGGAATTTTACTAGAATAGGGAGGCGGAGGCTCTGGATAAGGCGGTGGGTGGGCCAGGGCCATGGTTTTCACTCGTAACTCTTGACTGGTTTGCTGCTTGATCATGAGCACTTCGCGGTTCCGTTTTAAGCGAACCAGCATCTCTTCCTTCATCTTCTGCAGCCGGATCAGATAATTCCATTCCTTTTCCTTCTGGTGGGCCAGGAAACTCAGCGTACGAATGTCTTTCTGAAGCTTTTGCATCGATTCATCCATGTCTTTCACGTTCATGTCCGGCTTGGCTTTCTTGACCGGCGGTTCGCGCTCAGTTTCCGAAGAAGCCAACGGTTGGCCTTCGTTGTCCACGGGGAAACTAATTTCGATTCCGCGTTTTAACTTGAGCGTGGCGCGGCGTGGTTCGCCGGAAGAGTCTTTCGCCATCTCGTCGCTGTGCTGCGAAAGACTCATGACACTGGCTATCATGGGTAGACTATTGTTGGATGTTTCTTCCATCATTTCCTCATGATTCTTGGCCGGCGATGACTCCTCATCGTCGTCCAGCTGGATTTGCAAGCCCGGGGAAGACGACACGGAAATAGCTCCTGAAAAAATGGGAACGTGGATGAGTCATGTTTTTTTGCTTTAAACGTGTTGGCAGACTGTTAATTACCGTCATCTTCGTAAGGGTTTGGATCTTTGGATCCAAAAACGGGCTCAGGAATCGTAGGCGACAGCTCATTCTCCTTCTCCTTTGCAGTTTTGGCTGGCGACGCCAAGAGAATTTCCTGCTTGACGGGGGACATGATTCGCTCGGGCTCAACCAAGATTTCTAATTCGGGCAAGATCTCTGCACTGGATAAATCACTCGTGTTCAACTTGGGTTTGGTCTCTTTTTCTGCATTGTCACTACGAGTGTTTGCTTGCGCTTCGATTCGTCCGTTTGGCACGTTTTCTTCGCTTTTCGAGTCACCGATTTCGGGCACCGATTGGTCCTCTTTTTCCTCGACGAGTTGCAGTACTTTAACTTCGTCGTTGTCTTTTACCACGTCGAGCTCAATAACGATTGCTTCCGGCTCTACGACCGAGGAAGTCCTGTTGTCCCGCTCTTTAAGATTGTCGGATGTATCTTGTGTTTGTGTCGCCGGCGATCCGTTTCCACGTTGCTCAGTTGTAGTAGGATCCATGGCGAGTGGCACTGAATCACATGGGAGCATCCTGTCCACTCATCTACCAAAAAAGAGAAGGAATTAGAAAGGACAGCTAAACTCTGCATAACCATAGCTGGGGGTAAGAGGAAAGGCAGGTAAAAGTAAGGGAAAATTTATACGGTGTATGAGCGTTTCTGGAGGGTATCATGACGTGGTGAAAGTGCTGAAATAGTGGGTGCATTTTTGGATGATAAGATAGAGATGGCATTTGTTCGGCACAGCTGAAAGTCCGTTGATATTTTACAACAATAGTCCTTATGGGCCCCGTTTGAACCTTAGTGAACTTCGTTTCCTGTCTACCTCAATTTCGACTAGTCGACTTGCTAGTTCACTAAAGCCAACTTTTGAGTTGATTCCGTAGTATAAGCAGCCTTTGGCTAGCAAGCCGACTACAAAGTTGGTGAGCGCAGTACAGCTGCACGCTTACGCTGGTTGCTATAGCTACGCAGAGCGAAAGGTTCCGCTTGTTATCATCATTGTCTAGCATAGAAGTTCTTTCTATTTGCTCAGGTCCATTGCCAAATAATTCAGTAAACGTGTCTCTGATTTTGGAATATTACACAGGGGCATTTTGTCATAATCCGGCGCTTTCTTTCCGAAGCGTCACTTTATCCTGAGTTAGCTGCAACCAGGCCAAGCAGGCCTGTAAAAGCTGTGTGAACAGCATCACATAATACGTCAATCTAGAGCTCTGAAAAAATTTACCTGACGAATTGACGTTGCAGGCTCCAATGTTGAAAGGAGTGTAACACGAAACTTGGACGAGTAACTTATTGGCTCCTCAGTGTTTGCATAATTAATGAAGGTGAAACTGGAGCTGTATTTTTAACCCGTTGTTACCTTGCGGAATCTCTGTTCTACTCTACCGTAAGTCAGCTTTAGTCTACTAGACTTTATGCTAGTGGAGACGCCCATGGGGGCGAAAAGGTAGCGGTTATTCCAAGGTCGAATGGAACAGTTCACCAATAGGATTGGGGAGCCTACGTCACATGGCCGCGGAGGCTTCCACCAATCCCGAGCGACTTCCTAAAAGTTTGGAGGTGACACGTAATGTTCCACGAAAGTTCGTTGCCCTGTGTACTTTGCATACTAGTTTTATTAGGTTCCTTGGCCCCGTGTTTCATTCTATGGAACACTCAGTTCCGCGAATCGCCTTAGCCAAGGCTTATACTTTAAAGGTCGACGAGAATCAGACGTATGAAGAAAGATTATAAACATTACAAAAACCCCGTAATACATGCTCTGAAACTGGAACGGATTCAGATGTTTGTTTCTTTTATTTGTTCCCTTTATTTCTGGATCGAACATTTTACCTTGACATTATTGATTCGCACGATGTTCGAAAGGAAACCTAGGCGCGAAATAAAAGTGAAAGGAAAACAACTTCAGGCAGTTGCGGGTTATCTTATTTCCCTCGAGTATTGATTTAGAAGTTCAAAGCATCGAAGGTCGAAGGTCATAGGTCAAGGGTTAGGAATGTCGATCCACATCTTAATTTCAGTTCGCTTGGTCATTGTAGTGTCATAAAGAGAAGTTGCTCGTTCCTTTTAAAGTTGTTTTTACCTTTATTGCCTTACATGTGCTGTGCTTTTTATTATAATTTATACAAGTCTCGAAGCTTAACTTTTGCTAGATATGACAACGCTGGGCTCCAATGACGTTAGAAACGTGCTAAGAATATGGCGGATGGACATGCGGCTGAGGCCGGTTTTGATCGTGTGGGTGTGTTAGATACGATGGGGACTGTTCCATTAATAGTGCTAACCGTGTTCATTGGGGCCATTATCTTAATAATTTATTATGTGTCTCAACTATTCCGTTCCAACTCGTCCGACGAATCCAGTAAGCTTTAATTACGACAACTTTGCCATATTTAATGCAACCCTGACTTAAAACCAAACATGATTATAGGAAAACAAGAACAGGACGAAGACCCTATCTCAGAGCCTGCCATAAATGGCGAGAATACTCAAGGCAAACATACAAAAGCTAGCAAAGCACGTAAAGTGGCCAGTAAAGATGCCAAAGCTTCTTATTCTCATCCGTGGCTTGCCAAAAATTTGAAAGGTCACACTGGACCAGTGCTGGATCTGGATTTCAGTCCCAATGGCAAATATCTGGCTTCTTGTAGCGAAGGTAAGTCTCTATTAAGTTACGCTCTAAACTTCTAGTCTTTCTGCTTAAGCAGAGAGTTATTTTTAGCCTAACCCCAAAAGTAGCCAGCTCAAAGTAAAAAAAAAATCCAACAAAAGAATCGCACAACGCCTTTTTTCGAAGTATATTCTAAGACCAATTTTCATGCTCTCCATGTGCAAAGGATTGTCAGGCTTACCACATGATCCTGGTGGGAGTGAGCCTGAACCTGAAGCTGACGTGTCCGAGAAACTCGACAGCGACAGCAGCAGCCAACCTTCTGCTTCTGCCAGCAATTTGAGTCGTCGCCAACGCAAGAATCGAACCAAGAAAGAAGAACCAGCACTGCCCAGCACTACCAAACGCAGCAAACCCATACATACGCATCTCAATCGCATGAACAAACTCGCGAAAACGCCCATTTCGACCGTCCCACCACCTTGTTTGCGCTACACACCTTTAAAACATTACGCCAAGTTGCCTCTGAGTGACGGCGAGTTTTACGAGTACCTGCAGCAGTATATACTCTGCAGCGAGCAGTTGTTGACGCTGGGATTCCCTGTAGATAGTTCCCTGTACCCCGGCAAAGTTGTCATTTTCATGCCCATCAGCAATGGCCACCATCATCATTTGTATAGTCACAACCAGTTTGATGTTAATGCCCAGGAATTCGTCCCTTCCTCCAAACGTGGCCACAACCTACACGTCTCCCAATCCGAACCCGCATTAGCCGGAAAGGACAATTTGCTTAATCTACTCTTACCTTCCTTGCACTCAGCCGAGTCGAGTGATAACGATTCAAGGTCCAAGTCCAAGTTCGGGGAAGATTCAGAAGACTCAGACGCCACTGGCCCCGCCCATTTTAACAATAATTCCCCATCTCGGCTCTGCCCCGTCATCGTCAAGCACAAACGCCGAATTTTAGCCACTTTAGCCGGAAAAAGTTCGCCCAACGCCAACGTGAGCGTTCAGTCATTAGACGAATCTCTCGACTCTTTTGAGTTCATCAAGTTAACCCATGAGGAAGCCAACACCAGTTTCGCTTTCCAAACCCATATGAATGTCGCCATGACACGACAAGTACAAGACAAACACCCCAGTGAGGAGAAAAAATGCGTTCGATGCGCCAAAGGGTTCTTTCTTACCCATGATGGCGAATATTTAACCCAAGAAAGCTGTGTGTACCATTGGGGCAAGTTGTGTCGCGTCGTGACGAACGCGACGGTCCGCTTTGAGTACACGTGTTGTCGCGAACGCCGCGAAACGAAAGGATGTACCAGCGCCAAATTGCACGTGTGGTCCGGGTTAGAACCTGGTATGAACGGTCCCTTTGAGTCGTTCGCCCGCACCAAACCGCGTCGAGCGCCGCAAAACGGGGTTTACGCGTTGGATTGCGAAATGTGTTACACCGACCAGGGTTTAGTGCTGACCAAAGTGACGGTCGTAGGCGTGGACGGCCGGTTAGTGTACGAAACCTTAGTCGTACCGGACCGGGCCGTGATTGACTACAACAGTCGGTTTTCGGGTTTAAATGAGCTGGATTTAGCGAGGGCGACCAAAACGCTCAAAGATGTACAAAACGACCTCATGGGCTTCATTAGTGCCGAAACCATTCTCATTGGCCATGCTTTGGAAAACGATCTAAGAGCTTTGCGAATGACCCACCAGTCGGTCATCGATACGGCCGTTTTATTCCCACATTATTACGGATTACCTTATCGACGATCGCTCAAATCCTTGGTGGGCTCCTATTTAAAACGGGATATCCAACAAGGACCCGGACACGATAGTTTCGAGGATGCGCGCGCATCCATGGAGTTGGTTTTATGGAAAGTTCGCAAGGATTTGCGGCATCGTTCCGAGTCGTCGTCTTAAATAAATAGTCGTCGTGAATAGGAAGTTATGACTGCGCCCTTTGAACGCGTGGGAGAAATTTCCTAAAGGAATTTAAAAGTATTTTTTCCGGTTTTCTATTTTCTTCTTATTTTTTTTTTTATTTTTTTATTTTTTTTAACAAAGAATATGAGTTGTCGTCTTGCGACGCTTGGGTGCGATTGTATCGTGTTCTGGCGCCGTGGGAAAGGTTGAAGTGTGTTAGGTAATGGGTGAAATGAATTGAAGTTGCTTTCTGTGGAAGCTGAGTATTGAAATAGGCTGCTAATTAAGTTGATTAGGTATTCCCTCCATTGTTGCTTTTTGTGAATGCCGCTCGAGAGTACTATTTTTCCTGTATGTTTTTTAAAAGCTACTTAAGAAAGCCATTTGAACACATTGAAGGTCCGTCTTGTTTTGAGAATGTCTTGCTCAAGTTTTGGAAATACTTTTTTAACACAGTTTTGTGTCGGGAAATGCGAAGGAGATGCAGTAATGATTGTCTTAGTTGATGAAGTTGATGAATTTCTCAGGATGTGTGCGTGGAAATAGAGGCGACAGTCCGATGCAATTTTTGTGTGGTTTTTTAATGAAAGTATGAAGAAGGTAGAGAAAGTACCGGACCTCGGTAGAATAGAGGATAGTGCTTTTGTCTTTAATTTTTGAAAACTCCGGTTGCGGTTTTAATACGTTACTAATGCGTGGTCCGGGTCTCTTTTGCAGATCGCACGCTAATGATATGGACGCTCAAGTTGAGCCAAGAGGCGAAAGAGTTGAAAAGTGTACGCGGACATGTCAGTTATGATTTTGCGTCCAAGTTGCAATGGAGTCCTGATGGCAGAGCTTTGGTCGTCCAGAAAGCTACTGCAAACCAGATTGAGGTGTATAAAGTGGCTAAGAAACCTGACGGAGGCTTCACTTTCCAAGAAGCAGTAACTTTCCCGAAGGTAGGTTTTCTTTTTATTAATAAACAAAGTAAACAGTAGTAATAAACGTAATTAATCCAACTAAAATCATAAAAGTAATGAATCAAATTAGATGAATATAAACAAGTGGATGGAAAAACATGGGTTCTATCATAATTCTTGTAGAAGCATGAAACTGATGTCGTAGCCATGGGCGTGTCTTCGACGGGCAAATTTGTGATGTCTTGTTCCGACCAAAATGATCTTGTTGTATGGGATTTGAAGGGTAATATCTTAGCTACCCAACATAACAACCAAGGCACGACTTTTTGTGCTAAGATTTCACCCTGTGGTAAACTGGTGGCGACTTCAGGTACGAAATAGCTTGCAAAATAGATCCCAAATTGGGTTCCGATTAGGGTATTTATTCGTGGATTGGATGGGTTAATAGGTTTTACACCTGATGTCAAGTTGTGGGAGGTGGCTTTTAGCAAATCGGGCGATTTTGAGAAAGTATCCCGTGCCTTTGAACTTACGTCGCATTCCTCAGGCGTATTTTCTTTCGATTTCAGCCCGGATTCCAGTAAAATGGTCACCGTATCCAAAGATGGCACGTGGAAAGTCTTCGATACCAACAGTAAGTTTTTTATCTAAATATTGCAAGAAAGGTTGTAGAATTGCACAGGTGGAAGTTCGAGAATTCGTTGCAGTAGTTTGCACATTTCATTGTTTATTAAGTCTGTTAAGTAAGTCTAAATAGCTGAAAAGCAAAATATCACTGTTGGAACTTTCACTGTTGGAAAGTTCATTGTTGAATTTGGAAAGTTCTAAATTCAGCTGCTATAGAGCTTTTGCCAAATTACACCTCTCGCGGCAAGAGTTGGCGAAATCCGCCATTTTTTTTTTTTTTTTTTCATTGAATCACGGCGTGAGCTCTGCTCATTGCCGTCTTTGTATTATAATTAAAGTTACAGCATCATAAATATTATTTTTTACACCCATACATACAAGCTTGCGTTCTCTCAAGAGAGAGAGCATTCATACATGCTTTTATTCCTGGCGTCATTTTCATAGAGCATTTATTCATTGAGCATTCATTCATATATACTATATAGAACATTCAATTCATAGAGCATTCATTCTTGGCGTCACGATCGGTTAGGGGGACCCTATCGGACCTTCAGTTGAAGGATAGATAAGGCAGAATTTGTGAAGGTCTTTATTGCTT
>JAGJRP010001429.1:0-15737 GCA_022832235.1 Lepidurus couesii
AAAAATCCAGAACACTGGTCCTTTTTGTTTTAGTCTGCTATTGTGAATGCTTGCTGACTTTCCAGTATCTGAATTATGCTAAGCTCTTTTGCAACAAGTATGATGCTTATTTATATCGCTTTTATTTAGGTAAGAGATTATCAATAATTTGGTGCTTTGTGCAGAAGCTTACCGTATAAGTGTAGAAGTTTTGATTAAGAGAGTAATACTCGGCAGCTTGACTGCACGCTACGTTGTACCACCAGTCACATGAGAATAGTTTCTGTGAAAATATGGTGCCATTGGGGCAGAGAAATGAGTCTTGCCGACCATTATCATGACACACGTGAAATACCTGCAAAAATAAAAGCAAACAGATATTTTAATTAGGGAATTAGGCGTCGATTTATGGCGGGCTGATATCGAGTCTAAAAGGGAGGATTGGCTCATGATGAGATAATACTAGCTTACTTGGCATGCTGTGTCTTGGTCTGCGTAATACCCGGGTAATTGTGTGCGACAATGGAACTTGGTTAATGGGATGGAGGCCAAAGTTGGGTAATCTACACGTGGTTGCCCAGGAATGGGTAATAAACTGCTTCGCTCGGCGTCTTCATCTTCATCATCATTTGCCTTTTTTTTGTTTGAAGCAAAAAGAGAAGGAAATGTGAGGGTGGGATTTGGAGTAGAGCGTTAATTTCCCGCCATTAAGCTTAATTACAAGTTTAATGGATACCTTAGCTCTTCTCCCTTGCGCTCCTATTCTGCAAATTAGGACTGCAACACGAAAAAATGGGAGATAACAGCCACTACAGGGTAGTGAACTTTTTTTTTTTTCGAGGATTACCTGCCAAGAAAACGATTGCGAGACGCATATCAGGTCTATAGGCTCTCCTACAAGCACTTAAAATGATCACTATCACCAACTAAAATAACTCCTGCGACTCTTCCTTGCTCAATAATGAAGAGAAGTGGTTCGAAAGATGAGATCAACGTTGGTTTATATGCAGCTCAACGCTGTCCTCATTTGTTTTACGGGAAAGAGGACGTGTGAATCCAAGTTTTTTAATCGTTTTCACGCTTAGGACTTCATGACAGCTGTGATATGATCTTTCCAATGTCTTAAAAATTTTAGTGTTTATTTATCTCTTCGTTTGAAACGTCAAAGTTCAGAGCAAATCATGGCACGGTCACAAAATAGTACGGCACAATTTCTAACTATTAATTGTTACTTATAATTTCTGTGTACTTTCAATGCTAAACACTTCGCAGTTTCGTTGCAATAAAACCGAGGCAGTTCTGTAATAAAAGGATACTTCGCTCAGTTGTTCATTCAGGGCATTTAAACTTAGAAAAATCCATGGTTGAAGTCAAGATTTCTAACCAAAATGCGTTCATTTACAATTTAATTACAAACGTTCAAAAAAAGGTTAGAGAAGAGATTAATTATTCTTAAGCCTGAAGCCTTGCTAAGGACTTAAGAGATATTTACTTAAACTTGGAAAAATTCAAATCGGAGTCAATAGTTTTCGAAGAAAATGCTTCGGCTTATGATATTCGGAGACGAAGTTTTCACTGTTGAGATTCCTTGTTGAAACGAGGTGCTTCTTAGAGATTTATTGTTAAGTTTATGCAGTTCATCTCCATAAGTTCTACATTATTCGGAATTCATTGTTGCGCTAATGTTTGAGATGTACAGCGACTGCTTGCTGTTTAGTCCGCATTTTACGAGCTTCAAGAAGGTATAGAGCATTGATTTGCTAGCAAGAAAAGCCCCCAGGGATAGGGGCTAAAGAAAATTTCATTAGCGGCAGGCTGAAAGTCAACAAAATATGATGATTTGGGTGTCAGAATTTAAATTGGGGATTCTGGTCAACAACACTTTACTGGCCTCTATAGCCTCGCTTCTTTACTTTTCCCCGACACACAAAGGTACACAATCATCCACAGCTCATGCACTTGACCGCAAAATTTCTCCATTTCAATAGGAGAACCTTACCAATCCTATGTTTGCTCCTGGCTTCTCGTCACAGCATATGTTCACATGTGTCACATCCTATACGAATTTAACCAGATGTGGCGGTTTTGAACTTTGTTAGAAATACTTTGGCTTTGGCGGTCAGTCGGTCAATTTTCTTCCTTCTGGAGAAAACGTCGAGCGAAAGGGGGAAAATAATCGTTTTCTCCACCTTATGACCATATGTCGCTTGATTGTGGTCAATTAAAGTTCGTTTATGTTTTTCTGCAGTTTCTAACTTATATAGCGCAATGTATTGGTCTGAACCTTTTGGTTTTATGTGAGAAAAGCAGAACAATTCCAAATTGTTGTTTTTTAGTTTTCTAATCTTTTATTTCGCACGACCCCAAAAAAATCGTACATAACAACACAAAAGATGTATTCAAAAACTGTAACGGTCACAAATAACACAATAATTTACAAATAGATGTAGCGTTTTCTAGAAAAAGGAAAGTCGATGAGGGGTGATAAGGGGCGGAGAAAAGGATTCGTCGTGGGTGGAACTCGCATCCCATTTCCGGGGAACAGCACTTGGCTGCAAGATATTTGTCGTAGGCCAAAAAGAATTGGAGTCGAGAGCCCAGACCTGTCTTGGTTTAGAAGTCGGTGTCGTGGTGGTTGCCGGAGGCGGCTGGGTAGTAGTAGTAGACGTGGTGGTTGGAGGTGATGGAGCGGTCGGGACGCGCGGTATTGCGGACTGGGATTGCATGACATTTCCGTAGCGGGGACGCTGATCGGAGTTCGTGAAGACATTCGAAGGATTTGGCGAGACGTCAGGTAGAGAGAAAAATGAGTGAACGTGAGACGAAGGGTTAAGTACCGAAGGCGAGGGTGACGCCTGGGGCATCAACTGGGTCATAGGCGGGGATCTAGCTCCGTTTGTGTACAAACCCCTGCCGCGAGGCTGTGAAGCCGGTGCAAATGGTCTATTACTGGCTACAGTTGGGCCTGGAGAGGAAATCGAGGTAGGGCTACCGTAGCTCATTGGAAACATTTGGGGGCTGGAGGGGAAAGGTGAGGGCTGAAAGGGAAGGCGGTTTTTGGTTGTTGAGGCTTGAGGGTTGTACGGTGTTTTTTGAAGTGGTTGGAAAGTTGTTCTAGGACCGTTGGAGGAGGGCTGGAATCCTACCGTGGGCGAAGGGTGAAAAGGTGGGTTCGCGTAGGTAGGGTTAAATTCAAGGAATGGGTTGTTTGGCACCCGAGGTACTGCTTGCGATGGATGGCTACCGAGGATTACCTGCGAAGTGGGTGCAAAGGAACTGAAGCCTGTTTGGGGGATCGTTTGAGGGCTGGCATAGTACCGGATCCCAACGGGTGAGGGGTTGTAGTTCGAGGGTGAGGCGGCTGGAAAGGATGGTTGGAAACCATGATTGGGGAGGCCGGAGAGCACGAAGGAAGGGGAAGAGAGGGTGGGAGAGGGTTGGAAGGTTGGGTTAGCGTACACCGTTGAACTGTGTTGCGAAATGCGGTTAGGGCTAGTTAGGAAAGTAGGGGAAAGTTGAATCGAAGTTGACGGCGACGGGGGAGTCGCGCTAGGGTTGTTAATATTATTCTGAAGGGTCGGAATGGATCGGAATTGCCAACCCTGCTGTGGAATTGCGACTTCGGGGGAGGATTGTTTGGTAGGTGGGGTTAAGTGTTCGTTATTGTGTGCCGAAGCAATTATGACCGATGGCCCGTAGCGGGATATGAGAGTAGGGGTCGCTGTTGGCGAGGGTGGAGGAGCTGGAGCTGGAGTCGATGCTTGGAATCGTCGAGCTGCATCTTCCAAGTTGGCAATCATATTAGGATCGTTAACAAGGAAAATCCATTTATCTCCTCCAGGTAAAGTGCTTCGTGTGGAACCCAAATCAGCCATCATGCTAAAGAAAGAAACGGGTTCTACAGTTGGGGCTGGCGTTGTCTGAATCTCAAATTCTTTGAATTGAATCCGAGCTGAATGTCTGGGCGAAGTAAAAGGGTTAAACTCGTCTGAATCAAACGTTGTCACTGGTATTTCGGTCGGTTCAAAATACGTCGGCTTCCTCGAGGAGCTCACTTCCCTTATTGGCACCGCTGGGGTTGTGGTAGTTGTTGTTGTTGGGAGCGTGGTAGTGTCTCTAGCTTGCGGGGTTTCGTGCTGAAAATCTCGCCGCGGGGCAGAAGAGGATGGAGGGGCAGTGCGGAAACGTTCGAAAGTGGGTGTATGTGTACCCTGAGGGGCATTGGGCGTGACTTTCGGTAGAAACAGATTTTGGTTCAAAGGGTACAAACTGGGCGCGTGTTCACAGTCCACGTTGAACCACCAATCGCAGACGAAGAATTTCTGGTTAAATAATGTCCCGTTAGGGCACAAAAAGGAGGATTTCCTGGCATCGTGGCAGACATGGAAGACCTGCAAAGAAACAATTATAGTTTTTTATATCATCTTTAAGGAGATATTGGAGCATCGATCTTATCATATGAAATGGAGGGAGCCAGGGAGGCTCTTTCACGGTCAAGCGATCAGGCGCAGTGTCCAAGCTTATAAGCTATTAAGGTTCGTTCTTTAGCTCGTTTTGTGGGGCTCCCTCCTAACTTAGGAAAAATGAGGACAAGAAGGGCTTGGACAGCACAGATCATTACTAAAAAGACCTCCGCAAATCCTTCTACATCATAAAGGAGGTTCTATAGAACTTCCATTATCAAAGCTTTTCGACTCAAATCCAACCAACTCGTAACCGAAAGAAAATAAAGAGAAAAGGAAAGAAAGAGAGGCCCAAGAAAATATAAAAAGGCTTTGATTTGATCCATGTTGCGGATACTTGGATGCTGGGCTTTTTTGAAGCTCCAAAGAAAATTTCTTGGGGGGGGGTCTTGTTTGGGAGCAGAGATGACCATTGTATAGCTTTTTGGTTGGGGGGAAGGGAGAAGGGTAATCCCTTAGCTTTCTATGGACTTGGAGAAGAAAACCCGAGAATTGGGACGGACGACAGTATCGATTTCGAAGTCAAAGGAGTCCCAGAGCAAGAGCATCAGCATCAGCATCCAACAGTCAAAGAAAGAGAGGGGGAAAAGGGGGTACAGGACTTTTTTAACACCTTTGGAATGTATCTCTTGCCTTACAGTTTGCTTCCTGGTCTTTTTTTTTATATCACACCATAGAATTGTAGAAAGAAACTTTTTTGGCAAGAGTCGAAAGTCATCTTCTCCCAGCAACTTGTGCATTTATGTATTTGCATAAAGAAGCAAGCAAACTTACGTTGCATCTCATCCTCCTGTTTCTTTAGATTCTTTGGCAGGGGGTTGGGGCGGAGAAGAGGAGAATGCTGTTAAAAAGAAGCTTTGTCGCTGTTTTGCAGAGAGCGAGAAAAAGAATGAGAAGAATCTACGGGGCTTTAAAAGAGACGAGATGTTGCGCGTTTTCTTGTTATAGAGAGAAAGGAAAGAGAGAGGGGGGTCCGGGAACGAGATAGAGAACATCTTGTTTTGTATACTACTGCCATACTATACTGCCATGCGAAGCTTAATATGGTTGTTTGATGACAAGTCTGGATGCAGCCAAGAGGGAAAACGACCCTTCGGATATGACTAACAGAATTAAATATCAAGTCATAAAAGATCCAAAAAGCGGCTTTTAGCTTATTTTCTTATTGCTACGATGCACCAAAAATAAAAGTAAAAATTTCTGTCGTTCTTCCCTTTTTTAAGTCAGTGCTATTCAGTAGGATGAGTTGGCGTAGAAGTCTGCCTTGTCAAGCTCTGAAAGTTTTCGCAAGATTTTGCAATACTCTGCGAGATAGATTTATCGCTATAAGAGAAAAACTACCAAAGGACGTCTCATAGCATAGTATCGTTCATGGACGTATGGTAGCCATTTAACTGTGAATCAAGAATGAAGTTGGGAGATTAGACGGCGTTGAAAACTTTAGCTGTTTCCACTTAGTTGTCGTTAGCCTGTTTAGTCGTTAAGCCCCAAACCCATTTTATATCGATAGTTCAATGGGAATTAAGTACTGTTAAGTCAAGCTAAAGTACTGTTTAATAATCAAATCTGGTTAAGTTTGTGCGTTATTGTCGCAAGGCTTGTGGCAAGTTTGCCTAGTCGGAAAACGGTTGGGAAACACGTTGGGTTGTCAGTTCAAATCTGATTGGCTGTAAGCACCTCGCTAGTTTGCAAGACAAACGGTGATTGGCGGGTGGAGGGTGGAAGGAGGAAGTGGAGAGCTGTGTGGCGATGAAATGGGGGAGCAGAAATGGACATGTTGTATAATGTAAGGTTACCTGGCATCGTGCTTGGATGTCTGCATAATATCCTGGTCCTTTGTCGACGCACTGAAATTCTGTACGGGGAATTGAAGCGAAGAGAGGGTAATCCAAACCGGGATCGCCTGGGATGGAATCTTCCAGTCGGTCTGACTTTACTTGACACCAAGTCAAGCATAGCAACAATCCTAAAAGGCGGTACAACGAAAAAAAACAAATTCTCTGTCAAGATATATAGACGTTACGAATCTCTTGAGAAGTTCTAAGAAACTTTTTAAAGCCTTTTTTTCTTATTTTTGCCTTTATGGGCAAAATTTCAAGTTTGCTTGGAGGTTTTGAATGGCGGTCCCCAGTGCAAACAATCGAGTTCCAGAAGATAAGATTAGGCCTGTCCAAAATACTCTTGGCGTCTATAGCATCAACTTCCTTCTTTTTTTTTAGCTTTATTCTTTTATCTCTCTTGTACAAGCATATTGTTTAGCTTCGTCCTGCATCAAGGGGTCAAGGATTTGGTTGGGGAGGGGACGGGCGCTGTTCCATAATTCATGGGTCTTAAGAAGTAAATTTGAACAAATAGAAGCAAGGGGGTGTGTAAAGTATATATCTTAATGTCACAAGTCCATAAATTCTTGTTTTAGCGACCCTGATTTAGGAACTCGATCACTGCATAAATCCCCGTTTTCCTATCGCGTTTTGCACGCTCTTTTTCTTTCGGTCTTGTGGGAGCTTCAACTGCGGGCTGAGACAAAGAAAAAGCGCGCTTTTTGTCGCCGAATAACTTTACGATGTCTCACATACAGCTTTACGGGGACGGAGAAGGGCAGAGAAAGAACGGGATAAAAACCGATTCCTCCCGAAAGCACATACACCCTTCCAAAGGCTTTTATATATGAATGCCGAGAAAAACGGTGACCATTCCGCCGCCTAAAATATGCTTGTGTGACGCCAAACACCCGCGCGCCATGGCGGGAAAAGCCTTCCACCACGTGACATGACTGACCGATATACCTCCCTTGATTACAGAACCAGAACGCCCCAGGGTCTCAAGACTACACAAAAACTAGATCCTGCCGCCATATTAAGTACAAGTAGCGTTCAAACACAGCAAGAAAAAAACCCGCAAAAGTGTGCTGCCTAAACTTTGTTCGTTTTTCCTCCGCGGAGACTTTTGCCTCTCGGAAACCATCCGAAGATATACGCTGACGTCATAGGAATTTCGTATGGTGTCTTCTACTCCCGCGGGGGAATCATCTTCGCTCGATTTAGAACTTCCAACAATGAAATCTTGATGATCTTCAACAGTTATAGTAGCCCACAAATAATACAATGCCTTGGCTATTTTCACAGACTTACTGTATTTCTTGAAGAAAAATCAGGAAATTAGGCTTCTGTCAATGAAAACAGGAGAGTTTTCTATGATAACAGCATAATTTCCTCAAAACGGAAATTATTCAAATAATAATTTTCTTCGAAAAAACGAAATTTGTTAAAATTCTTGGAATTTGTGGGTAAGATAGACTACAAACACACAAAAGAATAATTTACGTGTTTGTTATGTAGGAAAGAAGATAATGTATGCATATTTTGCAGTATTAATTAACTTGAACAAAAACCCGGAAATAATGTTTGCATCAATGGGAACACTAGGATTTCCATCATGGCAAATCTAATTTCCTAAAAAAAAAGGAATTATTTTCAAGATTTACATTCGAAAAGGAAATTGTGGAAAATTCTGCGGGTAAGAAAAACTATTAATATATCAAGAAGTTGAATGTGTTTTACTAAAACTTTTTGGCAGGGAGTCGATAATGGCACTCTTGGTTAAGTTTTATGGAGGAAAATAGAGCAAGCTTGAATGCAACTAAGAAGTTGTAAATTCTCCTCTCGAGTGGAGGAATATATGCTTGCGGTGTTAAAGCCTGGCAACTTCTCTGCGCTTTGGCAACTGTTAAAGTTGCTGAGAACCTTTTGATGAAATCAGTGAAGCAAAAGCCCCTGTCTCTTTTCACCCCCTTCCTTGCACTCTATACACATTGCAGCGTCATTATTAAAGCACGAAAAGGAAATGATGTTCTCGTTACTTCATCTTCACTTAATGAAGCCCTCTAGAGCCCACCCCTTTTTCCTTCGTATTCCTTTTTTCCTCCATATGAAATGTCTTACCTTCTTACACTTTTCCAATGAAACGAATTTATTTAAGGAAACATATATATAACAAGATTCTCCTGCATTTTCCCGAGCGTTAAATATAACTTCAAAGCGTTTGCTTGGACCTTACACAACTTTTCTTTTTATTTTAAATCTCAAAAATCAAATGAGTGGGAAAAACAGAATAATATTACTGCGCCGAGTGTTTTCTCGCCTGGAAGAAATCTTTTGAACTTTTGCACTCTTTCCGCATCTGATCCTTGTTCTTCGGTGGAGAGTCCGACACAGCTTTCGCTTTTCAAGCTCTTGTTTTTTAAAAGATATATGACTTTCGCTTGATTGCAACTGCCTGACAGAAATAAGACTTTTTCATGGGATGTTGGGCGCCAACAGAGAGGCAAAAAGAAGCTGCTCGAAGCACACCCCGACTTTGGAATCAATAATTTTTCCAAGGGAAAACTAAATTAGAATGCTTATTTAAAACCAGTTTTCTTTTCAATACTGTCTCTCTTTCTCCCGTTCCCTTAGCTGACACCGAAGAGACTCTTGAGCCTAAACTCGGATACGCACAGTATTCCTAACGGAGAAAAGCATTGTTCTCTGGAGCTCTCGGAATCATCGTGTGGAACAGGAAGAAGGATAAAGTATAAGATGGCATGGATTATTGTCAAACTCGTTGGTCGTTGACAGGCAACAGCTTTTCGTTTTCCCTTTTCCCCCTGTTTTTTCGTTTTTTAACACCCCAATTCACCCCTTGCTAGAACACGTTCTTATCAAACCCTTGACAGCCTTGCCGTGCATGCCATATCACTAAATAACATTTCTTTTCTACAATTTTTTCTTCTTTTTTAAGGAAACACACTTTATTGGCTTGCTCATAGGGGGAAGAATTATGTGGGTGTTGGACGGAAATTGAGACGTTACCTAGCAAAAGTTGCATGCTTTATTGGAGCGTGAGTGGGTTTGCTGCTTGCTGCTTTGGAGAAGAGCCAATATTGCTGTCCGTGAGTGCGAGTTTGCCTTCCTAGAAGGAATCAAGTAAAAGAAGTTGCACGGAATCGAATCACAAGCACATAATTCCCTTGCACACGTTAAGGATAGATCCGGGAGAATATGAAATCAGCACCGAGAGATGTTCCACCGTGTCTGAAAGCGCGACAGATGCTGCACACGCGGTTATACTCGCCTGGATATCGGTGGAAGCCCCACCTCTTTCATGCTGCGCGTTAGCCACGCCTATTATTGCTTCCAGCTTATAGTTCTTTTTTAGGACTTTTGTTTTTCACTTAGACGCCTTTCAATGCCTATGGAGTTACAAATTGCTTTCAATTTCGAGCCCTTAATGTTCCTTAACGGAGTTATTTATCACTCGCCAGTTAGAGGTTATGAAAAATGGGCAGGCCGTTGCTCTGCATGGCAAGCGAGCGTTAATTTGTTAGCTACACAGTGAAAGAAATGACGTTTGAGAGAATTTTTTTGAAGAGGCGGGTAACAAAAAAAGGACTGGGAGACGTGCTTGGCATTGGAAGGCATTGAATTTGGCTGAAGTGGCAGTTTTTGGGGGGTGCGAAAGAATGAAATTGTTGGAGAGAGGTGAGACGGTGAATGAAAATGATGAGATTGGTGGTGATAGCGCAGACTTTCCCTTTAAAAGCTTGCTTGTCAGGTCGGGAATGAAGAAATAAATTTTTCTGGCTGACTTTCGGCGTGTATAACCATCTGACGCAGGTTATTTTCTCGCCTCAGCGCAACCATATGCTTCTCGCAGGTTGTAAATCCCATTCTAGTTTTCGGTAATCTGGGTTATTTAACGGTGCCAAGCGTAAACCACATGTGTTGAAGGCAGCATCAAATCAGGGGAACGAAAGTGGACCACGGTAAGATTTTTTGGGTTAGTTCTTGGGTTCCTTCTTTGAGAAAAGGCCTAATCGGCCTTATAACTTTAAACATTTCCTAACCGTTTTCCGTCATGCCGCGTGAGCTGACGCTTAAATTGCGCGCCAATTTCATGTAGCGCGCGCAGCTGTAAACACGGTTTTACTATGGCGGTGAACTTGGCACGGTCGTGCAAAATTTGGCCGAAATTTTCGCACGTTTACAGGTAAATTGTTCGTATCATCTTAGCGGAAGTTATAATAGTCTTCTTTGCAAAGGTGTCTACAATCACCTGGTAGATTTGTGTTCAAGAATAATGTCTCAATTCGACAATTGGCTACCAAAGCGAGAACAACTAAAGAAGCCGGAGAGGATGTTTGGAAATTAGCCGGGAAACTGACGCTCGGCAGTGGACTTATCGTAGCTTTAAAGCTCGCCAGGTCGCCTAGTAGTACTGCACATTGTGAAGCCAGGAATCGACTCAGTGATATCCAAGTATTGCAGCTTAAAGAATCAAAATTTGATTGGGGCAAATTATGGCGTCTTTTAAAACCTCATTCTTGGTTGCTGGTGGTCGCAATAGCCGTAAGATCAATCCTACCTTGTACCTTGTCATGCGTCCTAAAACTAAAACGCTTAATTTTCTCTTATTTTGTCTTCGTCTAGAGTGCTTTCGTTGTGGCTTTGCTCAATATAAAGATTCCTTTAGCTCTAGGATCTATCGTGAACGTTGTCTCTCAATTCTTGAGCGGCCAAAAGGACGGTAGAGACTATTTCGAAGCTTTAAAAGACCCAGGGATCAAACTTTCAATCATGTACATTGCTCAGGTAAAAAAAAAGAAAAACTTGTCTCGTTTGCTTAATCAAATTTTCAACTTGTAATTCTTTTAGGCCTTCTTTACGTTTGTGTATATACATTCGTTATCCTGCGTTGGAGAACGAATGGCTTCCCAGTTACGCGAAGAATTATTTACCAACATAATTAAACAAGATATTGAATTTTTCGATACCCATCGCACCGGCGAACTAGTCAATCGGTATACGATTTGAAATCTGTTATTTAATCATAATAAAATGTACTTTTATTTTATGATTATTAGGCTAACGGCTGATGTGCAAGAGTTTAAAAGCTCCTTCAAAATGTGTATCTCACAAGGTTTACGCAGTGTGGCTCAGACTGCTGGTTGTATCGTGTCTTTGTACGTGATTTCGCCATGGTTAACTGGATGTATTGGAGTGATTGTCCCTACGGTGATCGCTGTAGGAAGCGCGATGGGGAAAGGTTTGCGAGAGCTATCGAAAGCCACTCAAGCTCAAGTATAAAAATGTTTTGTCTCTGTAGCCCGAGCCCTTTTTTTTTACATTTCCAACATTGTTTAGGTCGCCCGAGCAACGTCAGTTTGCGAAGAAGCTATCAGCAACGTCCGGACTGTGCGAGCTTTCGCTATGGAGGATCAGGAAGCGCATTTGTATGCTTCAGAGATCCAGAAAGCTAGAATGATGAGCGAAGAACTTGGCATGGGGATTGCGTTATTCCAAGTAAACACTCTTCCCCTTTTACGTTATATATTGCTTCAAAGTCAGTGCGTACTTCTAGGCTGGAGCAAACCTTTTCCTAAACGGAATGGTTTTGGCAACTATTGGACTCGGAGGATCGTTATTGTCCCAAGGCCAACTCACTCCTGGTGATTTAATAGCGTTTTTGGTCGCCACCCAAACCATACAGCGCTCTTTAGGACAGTTGTCGCTAATAACTGGTCATGCAGTACGAGGCTTGTCGGCTGGAGCTAGAGTATTCGAAGTAAATACTAAAAAAAATAGGCATATAAGTCCGGGTTTTGTCGAATACTCGATCACAAGTTCGTTTGATTTTCGTTTTATTAGTACTGTGATTTACGAGCCAATATTCCGTTACGTGGAGGCAAAACGATTCCATTTCACTCCTTGTTTGGAGAAGTGGAGTTCCGTAACGTGTCCTTTGCGTATCCAGCACGGCCTGATCAAACCGTTTTGCGAAATTTTAGCCTGAAAATACCTGCAGGCAAAACTGTAGCCTTGGTTGGAACATCTGGTGGAGGAAAATCCACTATCGCCGCTCTCTTAGAAAGGTAAAAAATTTTTTTTATCTAAACATAAGCATCCCTTAAAAATCATTATAGTTTAAAAAATTATTAAAATATCTAGTTTTTACTGATATTTTTGTTTACCTTTATGCGATCAAAGTAATTAAGTTATGAAAGAAAAAAGTTTTACGAGAATTTAAATTTGGCGATTTTCCTATTGGCTGGCCGAGTCACGTGGATTCCCACGAGACCGGGCGCTGCAGCTCCACCCTCCAGAATGTGGTGGGAAAATGTGATGACTTGATGAAAACAAACAAGAAACTACTTCGGAAAAAGGAAAATTCGAAAGAAATGAATTTCCATCATTTGAAAGTGCATACTAGTGAATTTAATTATTTTAGAATTCAAGTGGACTTTTTAAAGAATGGTTAGACGATTCATACTCATAGTCCTTTTTTTATTGAATGGTTAGACGATTTATTTATTGTTTGGAGTTTTATTTTAGGTTTTATGATGCGCAAGAAGGGAGAGTTTTATTGGATGATCAGGACATACGTCAATTGGATCCATCCTGGTTACGTGGTAGTGCAATTGGCTTTATCAACCAAGAACCTATTCTGTTCGCCACCTCTATTAAAGAAAATATTCGCTACGGCAAACCTGGAGCCACTGACCAAGAAGTAAAAACATAGTAAAGTTTGGCTTTCTTTTAGCTAACTTGATAATGCGTAGGTGATAGAAGCTGCCAGATTGGCCAATGCCGATGAATTTATTCGCCAATTCCCTCAAGGCTATGAGACTGTGGTTGGAGAACGGGGAGCGACAGTTTCGGGCGGTCAAAAACAACGAATTGCGATCGCACGCGCCTTACTAAAGAACCCATCCATATTAATCTTGGACGAAGCAACGAGGTGAGTAGCGGGGATGTCCTAATCTGTCTTACGACGAAAGAAATGATCGTTATTTATTGATTTAGTGCCTTGGATGCCGAGTCTGAACGAGTGGTGCAGGAAGCACTGGATCGGGTGGCGGCCGGACGTACTGTATTGGTCGTTGCGCATCGTTTGTCAACTGTACGCAATGCTGATCTCATTGCTGTCGTCGCAAATGGAAGAATTGTAGAGGTAATTGTTCCTTAATTTATCACTGCCAAGGATTGTGTAAAGGTTTAACCTGTCGACTCATGTTTTTTATTCCTAAGATGGGCACCCATGAATCCCTGCGGAAATTACGAGGCTATTACTGGGAATTAGTTCGGCAACAGGAAAAAAAGGCAGCGAGTTGAAAAACGGTCGCGTGTATTCCCGTTTTTAGTCATTACACCAACACGTTTTTTCCCGTCTGAAAGTATGCATTTTCTTGTTTAACTCAAGGGATTAGTAGGTTTAGACAATGTCTACGTGATTTTGTCCGAATGAGTATGTGTGTGGTCATATAGTCATAGTCCTTTCAATAAAAACTGGGCTCTTTGCCAAAAACTAAAAGAAGTTTTTTAAGCTCATCTGTTGATTATAGATTTTCAAAACTACTCTATACTTTGCTGGCAAACATGCTTTATTTTGGGACTTGTTTTAGTGGATCGGTTTCATGCATGCCGGTTAGTAATGAGGTCGAATAGCCATGGGTCAGGCACGAGGGTTTTTGTATTGCATGTTGGGTCGAAAATACGTGATGGGCGTATTGATTGAAAGGAAAATCTGGTACGCCGACGTGGCCCCCGTGCGATTTTGCGCTTGCTCGCAACAGAAAGTCACCTTCACCTTCATGGAGTCATAGCTAAAAGCGGGTAGTTATGCAACATTTAATCGGTGTTTTAAAAGTTTCCAGTGAAACTTTCTCCATAGGATGTTTGTCAGTTTTCAAAGTCGAGTTCGTACGTGACCTATGATGTGTGACTTGTGTGGGAAAATGTGGCAAATTTCATCAGAGTGCTATCGGAAGTGTGCTACCCACGTGAACACCGAACTGAGTTTATTTTGAGATTACGAGCGCCAAACGGACAAATACGCAAGCCACGAGGGAAGGTCAAAAAGAAAGCATTTCTCTCACGCTTGCTGTCCTCTTAACCCTGGCATGCCTAATGCTCTACGGGGAAAAGGCATCAGGGAAAAGCGTGTTTTTGTGCAGGAAAGTCCCTTTTGTGATTTTGAAATCAAATATTGATCTAAAACTGCGTTTGTGATTTGCATCACGTAAATACGCAACTTCTTTTTTATTTCAAGAATGTACTTCAGAATGACTACAAATTGTACTGGAATTGTATAAAAACTTGTAGCGGTTCACTTGCATTGAGGGAAGCCCCGTAGGTCAAGCCCCCAAACTGAAAGAGATTATATCGATTTCGATTCCAAAATAGTTTGATTTTCTCAAAAATTCTGATTTAGAACCACGAATTAAAATTTTTGACTAAAGAAAGATTGTTCAAATTACATTATCAGATGATTTCGTCATTCCACATCACTGATAGACCGAATCTAAAAGAAGATAAACCACACCTATAAATGAATTATACCATGTTTAGTGTGACGTTATGTGTTATAAGTTATAAGCGTGACATTATGACGTCCTCTGGCTTATTTTAGGCCTACGCCCTTCCTTGCCCTCTAGGGAAGTCATTTTTAATCCAGTCGTTCTATAGTATTCTGAATTTCGACTGTATTTTAACTGTTAGGTGTTCGGGTGTTTCGGAACTGTGGCTTCCGCTTTTTTTTTATCTCATTTGCATATTGGCCGCGTGATCATCGCAGCATCTCCAGTCTGCAGCGCCCCCACCTTGCCTGGCAACCAGTTTTGAGGGGAAACCGGCTCGGGTTTTGGGGTGTTCGTTAGAACGTGCGAAACGTGGGGCTTGTCAAGAGAGGAGAGCTAAGAGAAAAACCGCACCGGCAAGCAAGGACACAACGCAACGCTAAAGGAACCAGACGCAAGCCGGCAGAGGACAAACATACTATAGAGTATCTTGTTGGCGCTGTCAGTGAGTCAATGGACGCCAGTCGGATATCTTAACGCTTTCTACAAGTTAGGCCGAAGTGGTCATGTGGTGAACTTTGCTCCGTTCGATTCTCCCTTCCGTGTTTCTGAGCGAATTCCAGTATTTGAGCCTAAAAACTTAACAAGTTAAGTTTGTAAGCTTGAACTGTTGTATTGAATATATACACTTGCACCATGGATAAAGGATCTGAGCGCATGGCTGTGGGGGAACACGGCAAAGGACGTAAGTCTTGCGTCTTTATGACACTGATTCTTCTATTTTTGGACTTGGGGAGGTCCGTTTATTTTATTTTTGTTTTCTTGACAAATGTTACTAGGAATACAAAATTTATTTACATAGCACCTGTTGGAAGGCTAAAATTAGCTGTTATTTGTACCGTATGCCATGACGAAAGTTACGCAGAAGGTTGCAGGAAGGTGACCTATATATCAATAACTTT
>JAGJRP010001431.1:0-15994 GCA_022832235.1 Lepidurus couesii
TGCAGCCGTCATTTTTGAACTTGACGATGGAAAACAAGGAAAAGACTGCCGAAAATCATAACAATATTAAATGAGAAAATAACTTTGGGGTGAAAAAGCATCCACTAACATTTGCCTGAACGAGGGTCAGAGGTCACATTACCGCCAACCGTATTCGGATCCGATTCCCAGCCATTGTTCTTGGCTGCAACAGCCTCCAGGCATAAAATCACTACAATCCACATGAACTTTCTCATAGTCTAAGCAAAAAAAAAGATAATATAAATGTTAAAATTACATTTACGTTTCTTCAAATATTTAAAATTACATCTCGACTTCCACTAAAACCTTCCATAAGACTTACCATTGCTAAGGCTGCGATACTTGTGCCGACTGCCTTGTACCAGACTCCCTTTATGTACTTACCTAGTTATACATTTCCCTCTATTTGTGCGGTAAATACGCATGTTTCCTGGAAGTCGTTTTTGGTTTGGTCATCTTGGAGCCAACAAGTCCTAGTGCGGGAAACCTTTCTACCTTGGAAAACGGGAAAACAACAGTTTTGGTCTACCCTACAGGCTAATTTTTATGCGTTGAGCGGTCTCCTAATTACATACACCGTAAAAATAAGTTGTAAAAATACGTAAAGCTTACTTAGAAAAGTATGTAACTGTACTAAAATTTTGAACAAAATTAATTTATTAAAAAAGTTCAGGTAATTTTATCAAAATTTTAGTAAAAGGACGTGCAATTTCAATGTTTCTGTTTATATTCTCCAAAAGCCATCGCTTTTACAACAGTCACCGTTTACAAAACCAAGCTCATTCATTTCAGTAGGAAAGTATACCAGAACTAGAAGCCTCTTGGAACAGCAGGCCCTGACAATTATGCT
The DNA here is from genome assembly GCA_022832235.1 of Lepidurus couesii. NCBI lineage: Eukaryota > Metazoa > Arthropoda > Branchiopoda > Notostraca > Triopsidae > Lepidurus > Lepidurus couesii. The sequence goes on from JAGJRP010001431.1 coordinate 872, forward strand.
TCTGTATAGAGCTTTTGCCAAATTACGCCTCTCGCGGCAAGAGTTGGCGAAATCCGCCATTTTGAGCACATTTAAGTTAAGGTAAACAAACAACAACAAACTGTTTTCCGTGAGTATTGGTTTTGCTTTGTGTCTTTGTGTCTTATTGTGTCTTTTTGTTTGTTTACCTAAGCTACTTGTAAAAGCTGTAAGCAAAACCAAACTATTCACGGAAAACAGTGTGTTGTTGTTTGTTTACCTTAACTTAAATGTACTCAAAATGGCGGATTTCGCCAACTCTTGCCGCGAGAGGCGTAATTTGGCAAAAATTACGCTAAATTACGTAATTTAGCAAAAGGATTCGGCCTACGCTACGTATTACGCAAAAAAAAAATTCAATTATAGACTTGGAATTTTTCCAGTTCAAGGCGTTAGTTAGTACGTAGATACTTTGCGTCCCGCTAATCCGTTCTGCATTTTGCAGAGGTAAATAATTTGGGTAACTGATCAAAACGGTAAGATCTAAAGCAGGTTATAAAGCCCAACCCCAAATCGCATCCATTAGAAATGGGTTGACTGAAATCCACCTCTAATAGGTAGCGTGGGAGCGACCAAAGCTGTATAACTTGAAGGGCGGAGTAAGGTGTAAGGCACGATATTATACCATCACTTTAAGTAGTAAGTAGAACATTCCGAGAGTTCTCCTACCCGCAGGCGATTTCATGACATCTAGCCATAACTAGCCCTGTTAATTAATGAGCTATCTCAGTGAATTGGGAGTATATAAATGGTGTGGCTGCTGTAGTTACCCGGACCAGTAGAAGCCAAGCTGCGATCCAAACCCTACAATCTATATAGTCCAGCATTAAACGTGGCGTCCGCGATGAGGCGACTGAAATGTCTCGTTTTACTGCTCCTAACCCAGGACAGTTTAGGAAGAACGTTAGGTAAGCTGTTTTTTTTATCCAATTTTAACTGGGTTAAGTTAACATCCATACTGCATTGAATTAGTGGCCCCGTATACGTTAAGGCCACGGTATACTCCAACCTCTAAGGGCGCTATTGGGCAAATTTTGATTCGAAAATTCTTATTATCTGGGCAATGTAGTGAAATTGTATTGTGACAGTAATGTATGGGATGTATTTATCTAGTGCAGCTAGTAAGCTTTTGTTAATATCTTTTTTCGTTAATTTTTTATCTAGAGTCAAATTTTGAAAACTTTAAATAAATCATATGAAGAATTATAGGAACTGACGGGACTAGATTTTCATATTAATAAATTTAAAAAAAAAATTTACTCATTATCTCTTTCTGCTTATTTTAAAAGCATTTTGGAAGTTTATGAAATTACATTGAGAAAGGGTATGACATCAGTGCCCCCTTCTGACAAAACAAGATCAACTACTTGAAGTACACCTAACACCTAGGCTAGACGGGACAATTTAATGATCATAAACTCCGAGTTAAGCCTTCTACCTGAGTTAAAGACATTGAATTTGCATGTACTTAACTCAGTTATAAGGATTAAATCGGAGTTGACGATCATTAACTTATTCCGTCTAGCCTAGGTATTAGATAGATCCTAAAATAGAGCACGCAGGCTATGATGCGGTACGTACAGAGTAAAGGGGGGGCGCCACTGGTAGAGTTGGCCAGTCATGGCGGATTTTGTTTACATTCATCAAAGTTTCCATGGTTTGGCTCAAATAGTCCTTGGATAAAAAAAAAATTGACTCGGTGAGAAACGATGGTGCGATAGTGCTCGTTCCCAGGTTGTGAGAATAAACACGAAAAGGGGAGAATATTACCTTTCGTACGTACGTTATTTTTAATATTTCCAAAATTACGATTAACAAGCTCCGTGATGTGTTAATTCGAACAGGTATCCATGGTTTAATGTAATGTAGAATTGCTTGGGACACTAAAAGCCCAGAAAAAATAATTGAATAAGCGATCTTTAGGGTATGCATTGTGTATTCAGTAGAACTCGATTTTGTCAACCCCGATTATGGAAACTCCCGATTATGTCAACCACCATCGCGCTGCCTGTTTTTTTTTTTTTTTTTTTTTTGCAAACCACGTATACGCGTGTCGCTGTTCGTTTCTTAGCTCTCGCGTAGATATTCTCTTGTGGATGCGTGCTGTTGTTTTCCACGATTTTCTCTTTATTTATTTTTTATTTATTTATTTTCTCTTTATTTATTTAATTTTAACAGCCTTAATACAACCCGTTTTCAACTTATTGACTACCGTATTTATCTAGATATTTTTCTGATTTTTTTAATTGAAAAAAAAGTTTTCCGATTTTGTCAACTATCCGACTTATCAACTGCTCTCCGGTCCCGATCGGTTGACAAAATCGGAGTTCTTTTGTTTTTGGACACTATAGTACACCATGGCCTTACGGCGGTAGGCGGTTAACATACGTCATCTGAAGCAAAACAATAACAAACCAGCGCCCTCTGTGACTGTTTCGCATCAATAAGCTGAGGTATACGAGAGCCTTAATAGTTGTCTTTTTTGTTTGTTTATGGTTAACAGTAGTATTGCTGGCTCCTGACCTACCAAAATTGGAACTGCGAGAGAAAAAGGTGATGGAATTGGCAGTCCGGGACTTGCAGTTACAAGGTGGATATTCGGAAATGATTACAACGATTATTCCTTCTCAACGGCCGAGTAAAACATGCATCCTCCTCCTTCATAAAAAAATCTAATATTAGTTGTGTATTTTCCTATTTTGTTTATTTTTTAAAAAATAGGGATTTTAGAAAACTTCCCTCCGCCAGACAGCGACGTGCTTTTCATTGTTGCTCAAGGAAAACTTGCGTTGCTGCACCCACTTCAATTAGAAAATTTCCCTTCACGAACGGTGCGATTGCTGGTCTTAAACGCACAGTCCTGTGCAACCCATCTCCGCATCCCGCAACCCATTGCTGCAGGACAGTCTGCTCTACTGGGAATCCTCCAAGATTGGCACAAAGACGCTACATTGAAGGGTCAGCCAGTAGAAAAGTCAGCGAGTAAAAGAGTCAGCCAAGGGCGAAATAACGCGACAGTAATAGGCCTACTTCCGCAGATTCACCAGCTCAGTTACATCGACCGTCGATGTACTCTGCAAGACTGGGAGCGTCAGCATATTTTGGTTGGATCGCTGGAAGTAAAAGTTCTTCGTTTTTTATCTCCTTCTGATTTGTATTTATTTCTGCCATTTTTTCATTTTAGATGCCACCGTTCGTGTCGAGCGAGCGCACCGCAGACGGCACTTTGGTTACCTGGCATGGAAGTAACATGGATCTCTTTGACAGTCTCATGAGTAGTCTCCATTTGAGGTATAAAAATTAAAAAAATTCCTCCCAAAAATAATTACGTATTTAAATAAGGTACTCGGTGATAAGACCGGAGGCTGGGACGTTCGGGAGTACGGTGGTCGTTAACGGTACCGGCGAGGGTTTAGTAGGGAACGCAGTAACACACGTAAGTTCCACGTGTTGGCTTTTTGACATATCTTAACACTGATAGTAAACGCCAAAGCGAATTCATTTTTAGCAAGTGGACATTACCATCTTCCCGTTCGTGTTTGAGCGACGTTACCAGCCCTTTTTGGATATCGTTTGGCCAACGTTCTACGGTCGCTGGGGTGTGGTGATCCCGCCCCCTACTATCCAGTACGACGTGCTCTCCAACACGAAACCCTACCAACCAGAAGTAACCCTTCTCAAATTATTGAACCGTGTTCTTGGTCTAAACAATGAATCTCTAAATGCATCTGCCTAAACGCAGGTAGAACCTGACGCTATTAAGGCTCCCGTCTACCTTAGCCTGTTGATGCGAAATAGTCATAGATGGCGCTGATTTTTATTATTGTTTGGCAAAAGCCTTATACGTAAAATGTCGAAAAAGAAGCTTAGCTAATTGCCGGATTTTTATCTTCACATTCGGAATAATCTTTCATATTCATTAGTACTCGCACTTTATTTACTTTATATTGTTAGTAATACGTTAGCAATTTATTTATTACTGAATTTTTGTTACTAATTCTCTTTATTGCTGTTTTATTTTATTCATAGTAGATTCGATTTGAGCTATAACAGTCATATAAGTCAAATAAGTCAAATGTTATCTTGAATTTTTGCCTTGATTCGTAAACAGGTATGGCTGGTTATTGTCGCCAGTACCATCGCTGTGGCCAGTACCATGTGGATTTTCTCGAAAATCTTTGGGGACGAAACTGATTACGGTCTAGATCTTCTGTACAACGTTTCGCTCATTTCTGGCCAAGGTAAAATGAATTTCAACTCCTTTATTACTTGATCATGTATCTACGTTAAATTAAACAACTTTAGGCGGCTTCAGTCCCAAACATTTACCCGGCCGGGTAGTAACTACTGGTTGGAATCTGGCTGCAGTAATCATTGTCTACACCTACACTTCGATCCTGATCTCCTTCATCAGTGCGCCAGTGGCTGAGCCGCTCATTGAAACTTTCCAAGATTTCATTTCCAAACGAAGCCTCAAGCCGGTCGTTAATCGCGGACATATTTTCGCCACGGATTTCTTGGTAACTTCAAATTTATAAACTTATTTAGGGCCTTAATGTGTCTTAAGCAAACTAGCTTCGAAATACTCTTTAAACTTTAAGAAAATGTGTTTTTTAGGAGGCAACCTCGGGAATTCCCAAAGCTATGGGCGACATCTACCGTAATAACCCAGACACATTGGTGGATTTTGATAGCGAGGCGGTGGAAAAGGTTTTAAAAGGAGGCTATGCTTATATTACCGTATGAGTTGCATTGCATTAATTTCAAACTGTGAGGCAAGTACGTTTGAAGATAAGTTTTACTTTGCTAATAAAAGGGGAGGCCAATGGCGGAATCCGCCATTTTGAGGGATTTCCGGACGCAGCATAAATGCCGCATGACCTTGGCCAAGGAGGAGGGGCTAGGCTTGGACGTGGTGGGTTGGTACACGTCCAAGCACGTCCCGGTTTTTACCGAAGTCTTAAGGACCAAGTAAATTTTGGAGAATGATGAATGAACGAGACCAGTTGCAGATTTTTTGGTAAAAATCCGATAATAAAGGGTGATGGTGGCCATGGAAGGAGGACTCTTGATGTACTTTAACCAGATGTACATTCCAAACATCCCGTGTTTCAATCCCGCCAATTTGGTCCCGGTGGTGGATGTGCTCACTGTATCGCAATTGCAAACCGCTTTTGCCTTACTCGGCTTAGGAATTGGCTTATCAGCGTTGGCCTTCTTGATTGAGCACTTCAGACATCGTTTGGCCAAGCGGACGAATTATGCGCATTTTTTTCCATGTGCAAGAAAGTATTGTGAGGGGAAAGTTGAATTTATGTAATGGTTAATTGGCTTTGGAAAACTCCTGGGAATGATATCGGTCAAAGAAACCACTCTAAAATCACTCCTCAAACTCCAACAATCAAATACCCGCCTCGACTCACTCTACAAATCTCCGCTACGAGCTACAACAGACGACCGCATACCACTCTAGCCACTTCTTAGCAGTGTTCTGGGACGGTCCCAAAACCGTTCCGTTTGTTCCGTTCCGTTCAATTGAACGGAACGGAACGTATCGTTCTCGAAAATAAGCCGAAACGGAACGGTCTTTTGGGCTGTTCCTTGCGTTCCGGTTTAAGCCGTCTATTAGCCGTAGCGGGAAACTTTGAAATTCTCCAAACTAACGTTTTGGGAGACACATTTAAGCTTAATTTTCATCTTGCTAAATTACCATAAACAAATTCGTTAACTGCCAATAAAAGCAAATCCATGTGATCAAACAAATATCAGCCTCCCTTATATGATTCCAGAAACTCACCGAAGTGATTGTCAAAGAAAAAAGTATGATTTGAAATGAACTTATTTGACGTAAAAGATCAGTAGAATACGATAAAGCATATGTAGTAGATTACTTATTAGAAGAAAAATTGAACTTAGCGGAGGCCTATAGTGAAAGACAAATCAACTGTCGGCTGAAAACCACCCATACTTAAGGTTTTCAGATGAGTAGACCTGTCAAAGTAGGGGTATTTTATTATTCTTAATTAATTTTAGCTGCACAGTATCTCTTAATGATATTTTATTTAACAGTTACTTTCAGTTATTTATCATTTTAGATAGATAATAGTAAAAATAATTAGGTTTTTATTCTTAGTTTAAATTTCCCGCTTCCTTGTGATAAATGAAGCCTATTAGAAATCGATTATTCTTTCCCGATATAATAATCGATTTTTATATCGGAACGAAACGGGAACGCCTCGAAAAATGCTCAGAATCGAACGGAACGGAACGGCGAGAGCTCGCCAGAGGAACGGAATGAACGGCGTTCCGAAAAAAGACGACCGTTCCAGAACACTGAATATGACCAATGTAGTGCCACTTTTACCACCGGGTTTTGAAACCGCGGTGAACCTGTTGCAACTCTATATACAAGACACAAAGAGCCATCTAGGGAGCTTTGGGGACAGTAATAAGCATACGATTCTACCCGTTACAGAATTCTTATAGATGTTAAGATTCGGATTGACGAAAGGTAAGATACTGTGGTTATCTGGATGCGAAGAAAAGGTAAGATTCCAAAAAGGACTAAGAATTTGGCGAAGAAAAGAGAAATGGACTTAGAATTTGGGCGAGAAACTATTTGTATTGGAGAAAGTGAAAGCACTAACGAAAATGATGGGATACAACAACTGGCAACAACCGGCACTACAAGAAACTGGCGAACGACTGTCAAGACTAATTACAAGCATTGAAGAAGACAATGCCTTCGTAAGAAGGCGTGGGCGGATCATTATAGAAAGGGCAAGAGTGTTGTGGACCAATGGGTTCGTTCTCTACTGGGCGACACCTGTGGGGGCGGTACAACTTCTGTGGGCTAAACCAAAACAAAAACCTTCTAATCCTTCTAAACCAAAAACAATTCTTACACATACTTAATAATTGTAAATAGTAGTAGTACGTAAATTCAGTTACGTGGAGTAAGAGAATTTCCATTGATTATGCTCTTGCTACGAGAAGAATAAAATTATGTCATAAATTGATTGAAAATGTGATAAGGGGTTTTCGAGGAATCTTGCACCAAAAGTTCGACACCTTGATTTGAGGAATCGTTTACTTTCCAGAACCAAAACAAGTGTAGAAAATGTGTGGGCTATTAGTTATTTTTTTGTTTACTTCCTTACGCAAGACTTTCGCAAAAACAATAACAAATATCACTGCCATCTGTTGACTCTGTTTCGCATCAATTAACTAAGGTATACGGGAGCCTTAAACTTAAAAGATTTGAAAGAGACTTTGGGAACGTTCCAAGCCCAAGATACTTCAAAAGATTAATAAAAGTCGTTTACGTCTTTCACATTCTTTAAAATCTATAGGAAAATTGTAATAATTTCTGGAGTTTTCTGAGCGGATTATTGGATTACGTCAAATTTGTTTGGTTTTTTATCATGCAGGCAAGTCATTAAAATTTATCAGTTTAAATGAGTAATTGGGTTTGAAAATAAGAGTGATTCTAATCATTTTGTCTTTCAGTTTTATGATTTCATTACCCATTGGCGTTAAAAGGAACTGTTTGATTAACTCATACTTAAAGTTATGTATATACGAACAAGAGAAAAAGAACAGAAAGCGGAAAGGGAAAAAAGCGGCTATAAAATTAGTCAAGTAACGTTCAACCGACCTTAAATGGCCCATATCCAATGATCCAAGGTATAATTAAAAGCGCAACCACTGGAGTTTCAGTGACCATGCTAAGTAGTTCCATGCATAACGTTCGCAGGAATACAACCACACGTCCAGGCCGTCGAACTTGTTCACAGCTAACATGCTATTTACTGGCTACCGTGTAATTAAAAGACTTCGGGTTTTTCGAAAAGCTTGACTTACTTTTGTGTGAGACCAAATAAAGTCATTAGAACCATAAAGAAGCCTCAAAGAAACCTTCATTTTTTCTCTCTCCTTTAACTTTTCTTTCCGCTCCAAGACTTGTAGCAAATAAATTCCATCACACCATTTAAGTCATTCTGAAAATTCCGCAGCATTGCATCTGATTTGCTAACTATGAACGTCTTTCATCAAGATACTTCCCAAAACTAGTCATGATCAATAGAGCTATTGCCAAATTACGCCTCTCGCGGCAAGAGTTGGCGAAATCCGCCATTTTGAGTACATTTAAGTTAAGGTAAACAAACAACAACAAACTGTTTTCCGTGAATAGTTTGGTTTTGCTTACAGCTTTTGCAAGTAGCTCAGGTAAACAAACAAAAAGACACAAAGCAAAACCAATATTCACGGAAAACAGTTTGTTGTTGTTTGTTTACCTTAACTTAAATGCACTCAAAATGGCGGATTTCGCCAACTCATTGCCGCGAGAGGCGTGATGTGGCAAAAGCTCTATGGATATGGTAAGTATAGTGAATGCTTTTTTAAGATTATTAGAAACAAAAGGAGTCTATGGAATTTAATTAAAGGCTAACCAAAAGCTAATTAAGCAATAAAACATGGGTTTCTCTTCACTACCCTTTATTGCGATTAATAGGGACGCATCTTTGGCTCTTCAATTTCTCTATAAAACATGCTTGCATCGTGATTTGAATCAGCACATTCAATTCGAACCCCATCGGACACTCGAGTTTAATTACAACTCGAGCTCCAAATTTCCAGCCAAGTGTAACGCGTCTAATAAAAAAGTTACTTTATATTAATTCAAGCTTAGAAAGATTTCAACACAGAATGATAGTGATAATTTACATTCTGTGCCTGGTTTCGATCATTTCTGGGGAGACCAACACCACTTTTGACAGCGATGAGGGAGCCCGCCAAGGAAAATGTATAACTTTGGAATTAATTTCTTATGATGGTCGATTTCTTTATTTTTTCTCTATCATCCCCACAGTTTTGTCGCTGTTCACAATAGTGAAATTCCCCAACAGCGCTTGTTTGGGAACCAACAATTACAACGGTACTTGTCTAACTGCCTCGGAATGCGCGACTGCAGGCGGTACTGCCGCTGGGTCCTGCGCGGCGGGCTTCGGCGTCTGCTGTACCAGTACGTTTATTGCTAACTCTTATTGCTAACATTTTAAATCTATTATTGACGAAAACGCAATTACACGTTTTTGCGTTCTTTTTTATTCCTTTAATTTCTACACACAAATTGTATCGGCAACAAAGTCCTCATCACGAAATGTGGGCAAACGGCTTCCAGGAACTGCACGTACTTTCAGCATCCAGGGGGCGTTACCGCTTCGTATACCGGCGCTGGACAGTGCATGGTGACGGTGAAAAAACTTTCGGACAACATTTGCCAATTGCGACTGGATTTCATCGCTTTCACCCTGTCACAGCCCGATCCCCAGGACCAGAAATGCGTTCTGGATCTTTTTACCGCCTCGGGCGCCTCCAATAACATTCCACCTATTTGTGGAGACAACGCCGGACAACATCGTAATAACATAAATCACTGCACACACAAAAATAAACTTCAAAATCAAGATTCTAAACTTTTTTAAAAAATTGTATACTTTAGTCTACCTCGATATGTCAGCTGGACAGACCTCTTGGTCTCTCGGCTTCATCACTTCTGGGACTAACCAAACCCGATCTTGGAATATCAAGATGTCGCAAATCCCTTGCGACAGTCGTCTCACTGGTAGTTTTCCTTATAATATAATACTTTAGAACGATTCCTTATAATACTTTAGCTCGGTACAGGCGGTTTGCAATAACAAACATCAGCGCCATCTGTGAGAGTTTGCATCATTAAGCTAAGCTGTACGGGAGCCTTAGTGATCAAATTTTGTGAACATTTTCTAAAAACGATGCATCTTTTATTAATTCCGTGCTAAATCTAGTTCTAATATTTACTTTCCTTTACTAGCGCCGGACCAATGCCAGCAGTACTTTACAGAACCTACGGGGACGATTCAGAGTTTCAATTTCGAGACTACCAAAGTGGCCGTAGGCGTGATTGGCCGCCAAATCTCTAATCAAGACTACCAAATCTGCATTCGCCGGAACCAAGGCTTCTGCGGAATTTGCTACACCGTCTGCTCCGATGGGCTTAATACCGCCCCTATTTCTTCCTCTTTCACTCTTTCGAGCTTGGCCAGTACAGCGGCCAGTACTTCGTTAACCGAAGCGTCTTGCACGAATGACTGGCTGCAAATCCCATGTGCGTCTGATAAGGCGAATTCCGTGACCCAGTCCACTGGAGTACCGTGCGTGTCGAAGCTTTGCGGAGTGTTCTTGAACTCGATTACGGCCGGTACCAAAAACGCAGCTGTTTACAGTAAATTTTGACTTAAAAAACCGATCTCCGCTTTAAGTGCACTACTTCTCTATATTGAATTATGTACTTAGGTTATTCGCCCTCGTTTGAGCTGAGATTCCACTCGGACAGCACCGAAGTAGGCTCAGCTGCTGCGGCCGTGGAAGAAGCTAATATGGGATTTTGCCTTAATTACGTGCAACAGTCTTGCGCTGCTACTTCTTCGGGTTAACGCCTTTTAGTGATTCTTGTTTTAAACATCGTTTGGGGAATAGGGATAATACATTATAGTGTAAGCAAAATATTCATGGGTGGATGTGCAAAAACGCGGTTGGAATACAGTAACGGATATAGCTCGCAGACTTTTGCGTGGCTTGCCGTTTAAAAATTTAAAAAATGTGAAACTTAGTTACGGAAGAAACCGCACAATGCAAAATATGCACTGTGTGGACAAAGGGCGGTTATTTGCGCGTTTACCGCATTAGAACTTGTTCCCTCCAAACTGACCAAAGGACAAACGACTGCCAAAAAATACGAATTTGCAGTAGGGATGAAAAGAAAAAAGGGAAATGCAACAGCGAGGTATAAAAGGCGGATGGTACAAGACAATCGGCACAACTATCTCAGCCAAGGCAATGGTAAGTACTGAGCAAGGTTCTTTTGGCCAAGCAAAGTTATTTTAAACGTTTCTGGAACTTACTTTTCATATTAATTGTGATTTTTGGTATAGATGATGGGTAAGTTCATGTGGATTGTGGTGATTTTATGCCTGGAGGCAGTTTCAGCCGATAACAGTGGCTGGGAATCGGATCCGAATACGGTTAGCAGTAATGTGACCTCCGATCCTCGCTCAGGCAAATGTAAGTTGATGGTTTTTCGCTCCGAAATTGTTTTATCATTTGGTTTGGTCTTGATTCGTTTTGGTTTCGGCAGTCTTGTCATTGTTTACCATCGTCAAGTTCAGAAACGACGCCTGCACAGGCAGTAACAGTTACAATGGGACGTGTCTAACTTCCGCAGAATGTTCGACAGCGGGGGGAACTGCGGCTGGTTCTTGCGCCTCTGGATTCGGAGTTTGCTGCACTCGTAATAGACGTTTTCTACTAAACTAAAGAAGTCAAATGCTCATATTTGAAATTTTAGTCATTATATCGAAATGCGGTCAGACGACAGCAAGAAACTGCACGTACTTCACCAACCCAGGGGGTGTAGGCACAACGTACTCGACGGGGAGCCAGTGTTCGATCACCGTCAAGAAATGCGATCCCAACGTTTGCCAATTGCTGGTGGACTTCACTTCGTTCAGTATAGCACAGCCAGCAACTACCAGCAACAACCTCTGTCTTACGGATATATTCACGGTTACCGGAGCTTCCAACAACGTGCCGGCTATTTGTGGAGACAACACTGGACAACACAGTAAGGAATAGTTCTATTGCTTGCCCAATTGATAGACTAATTAGAGTAAGCACATCTTCAGTGTATCTCGACGCGAGCACCAGTCAGGAAATTTGGACCCTCAACTTTATTCTTTCGGGAAGTTCATCTCGAACGTGGAATTTGAAACTAACTCAGATTCCTTGCGACTCACGGCTTACAGGTAGATAGATCCATTCATTTTAAATGTACACTTTTCATCATTCTGTATTACGTTTTGTTCGTACAGCGCCTAGCGATTGCCTTCAATACTTCACGGAAACCTCCGGGACGATTAAGAGCTATAATTTCGATTTTGTTCCGAATACCGATCCAGCGAGGCAGATTTCTAACCAAGATTACTCCATCTGCATTCGTAAGAACCAAGGGTTTTGTGGAATCTGCTACACCGCCTGCACGGATCCTGTCAATACAGCTAATCCGGTCTCCTTTACCATCACTGAATCCATTGCGGTCCAAAACGTAGCACGCACCGAACAAGCAGCAATGGTACCTGAGGATACTATACCTAACCCTGATGTTCCCGCCATTCTTGGCGGCTGCGCCAAAGATTGGGTCATGATCCCTTGCGGCAGTGATCAAACTAATTCTGCCTTGCTATCATCTACTAGTCTAACTGTTCCCACAATTCAATGCGTTGACAAGTATTGTGGAAGATTCTTCAATTCTATGAATGGCGCCACAGCCAGTGCTGCTGTTTACAGTAATTATGGTCACACTTTAGCTTAATTACAATCTTTAAAATGTCCATTTTATTCGCAGGCTATCGCACTCCATTTGAAATTCGCTATTACACAGACGGCACGGAAACTGGCGTGGTTGACGCTGCCAACATGGGTTTCTGTCTGAATTACGTGCAGCAACCCTGTACTTCGACCGGGAAATAAGGCCAGTGCTACAAAAACCCTTCCGGGGATAATCCCTCCTTTGAACCGCAATTTACTTATTCTTTTGAATGTGTTAGGCGTGAAACCATTAACTTATTATGTAACCGGTTTTGAATTTCTCTCCCGCAAGATACAAATCATCCGCAGCAATAAGAGGTAATTTCGACTGTTGCTTTCATGTACACGTTAAAAAAGAATTCCCATTTTGCTGCAAAGTTTCAGTGCGATATGTCACACTATTAAAAATGCAGCAAAAACTCAGATTTGCTAAGAAGAATATTTTACAACTTTGAGAAGAAAAAATTGTACATGTTCTGGTAGTGAAAATTTCCGAGAGTTATCAATTACGTGAAATTCGTATTTTACTTTCATATGACACTACCTCAATTATTTAATTTTTTAAAAGTATTTAAAATGCTGACTAAAGCCTGGTGCACACTGGAGTGTCGTTTATGTCAACATACAACAAACAAACAAGAAATTTCGGCACAAGCCGACAAAAGCACTCTGACATACGAATTGAGCACTGCTCAACTTTTGGCACACAATCACATCTGACATACACCGAAATTTTCTGGTTTGTTTACTAGTCGTATGTCGTATGTTGTGTATGTTGACATAAACGACACTCCAGTGTGCACCAGGCTTAACATTTTCGTATTGCGTAACAAAGAAAACATGTTAGCTGCAAAGAATCATCTATTTCGAGAATGCTCCAACCGGGACTAAATAATTTTCACGATCTCCCAAATTGACAAACATAGATTTTTTCAAGGCAACACATTTCTCTGATGGGTAAGTTTATGATATATAGTTACTGGAATATTTTGACATAAATAGGAAAATTTAGTTTTAAATTATTTCAGCAAGTTCCTGGCTTAGTGCGTTATTTCTACGCATATGTGCAAGTAAAAAATCTCATTTTTAACTCATCGTAAGCAGCTTATTGCCTCGGTTCGTAAAGTCTTGAGGCAGGTTGCCTCAAGACTTTACGAACAAAACGCAACAATAAGAGAGCTATTAAAACGCTATGGGAAATGAACCAGACCACGCGAAGGGATGTTACTTTACACATATTGTCAAGTAGAGTTTTAACTAAATTTGCTAGTAATTTTGCCTTGGCTTACAGCTTTAATTTGAATGTACAAAGTCTTACCGTCAAAGGACACAAATATCGAAGTAAAAAGAAAAGTTCAAGTTTTACTGTTTTACGAAGTAACCATGTAAAGTAATCTAAACTTTTTAAGTAAATAAATTTTACTCTGAATTATTAGTTTTTAGTAAATTCTAAGTAAATATTTTTAGTAAAAAAACATCTAGCGCAGCAGAGACTGCACAACACATACGAAGTTATCTTGTGGACTACAGACCGTTATTTGTCAGTTTACCGCACTAGGTCTTGTTCTCTTCAAACTGACCAATGCAGAAAAACCACTTCCAAGAAAATTGCGTGTTACCGCATTAAAAAAAGATAGGAAAACGCAGAACTATAGGTATAAAAGGTGTATGGTACAAGGCAGTTGGCACAAGTATCGCAGCCTTAGCAATGGTAAGTCTTGAGGAAGGTTTTTGTGGAAAGTCGAGATGTAATTTTAAATATTTGAAGAAACGTAAATGTAATTTTAACACTTATATTATCTTTTTTTTTGCTTAGACTATGGAAAAGTTCATGTGGATTGTTGTGATTTTATGCCTGAAGGCAGTTGCAGCCAAGAACAATGGCTGGGAATCGGATCCGAATACGGTTGGCAGTAATGTGACCTCCGATCCTCGTTCAGGCAAATGTTAGTGGATGGCTTTTCACCTCAAAGTTATTTTCTCATTTAATATTGTTATGATTTTCGGCAGTCTTTTCCTTGTTTTCCATCGTCAAGTTCAAAAATGACGGCTGCACAGGCAGTAACAGCTACAATGGGACGTGTCTAACTTCCGCAGAATGTTCGACAGCTGGGGGAACTGCGGCTGGTTCTTGCGCTTCTGGATTCGGAGTTTGCTGCACCCGTAATATACATTTTGAACTAAACTAACGGAGTCAAACCCTCAAATTTCCCAATTTAGTCATCATATCGAAATGCGGGCAAAGTACGTCGAGAAACTGCACGTACTTCACCAACCCAGGGGGCGTGGGTACGACGTATTCCACCGGCGGTCAATGTTCGATGACCGTCAAGAAATGCGATGCCAACATTTGCCAATTGCGGCTGGACTTCATTTCGTTCAGTATCGCACAGCCGACCACCACCAGTAACAACCTCTGCCTTACGGACATATTCACGGTTAGCGGCGCTTCTAACAACGTGCCAGCAATCTGCGGCGACAACGCTGGACAACACAGTAAGCTCCTTACCATTCCTATATTTTGTATACAGTATTCGTTCGTGAATTACAATTTTACAAATAATGTTTAGTGTATCTTGATACCACTCCTGGGCAGGACAGTTGGACCCTCAACTTTATGCTTTCCGGAAGTTCGTCTCGAACGTGGAATTTGAAACTAACTCAGATTCCTTGCGATTCACGGCTTACAGGTAGATA
>JAGJRP010001432.1:0-15723 GCA_022832235.1 Lepidurus couesii
GGGGTTCTTCAGCCAGAACATGTAGTTTGGTGTCTTCTATAACATATATTTTTTCATTTTGAAACCTTACTCCCCCTTTAAGCTATAAGCACGCTAAGTGCCGATGTAAGGAAAGATTAAGGCTACGGGAATGTTACACCCAAGCTCACGCTAGGTGGCGTGCAGTTCGTTTTGTAAAGTGTGTTAGCGTTGCTTCTCCGCATGAAACGACAAGCAGGATAGCTTTGTAACCACGTACTCAATTTGCATGAAATTTTTATTTTAAATTACATGGAAATATTCTTTAGAATATTCTATTCGAATCAAAGTATTTTTTCTAAGAAAAGTAAGCTTTCGACTTGACTAAGCAAATTTTGGTCCGACAATGAACACATGTTTCAAGCTACGACTGCGCCAAACCGGGTCACAGGTGCAAGCGCTTGATTGTTCCTAATATCTGAACAAGTGTTCTACACTCTGTTCCAATAAATTAGATCAACAAGAGAATTAGAAGGAAGCCCGTGTGGAGTCCTGTTACAAACGCATCATTGCAATCGTTGCCTCGTAGAACAAGCTAGTTTTATTTGATTGCGGTATAGACATAAAGAAGTGTCGCAGTTTTGACTGTTATCACGTGGAAAGAATTTAGAATGGACTACCTATCTCCCTTGCTGATCCTGCATCGTTAAAGGGTATACGACGTGTAAACTTTCCTGAAGAAGGGACTACTTAATCTCTAGTTATCCACTTATCCACGTGTTCTGTGTGTGGTTACAATTGGATTTGAACCTTTGCTACCGGCGGTCAGACTGTCCGCTGTCTTACAGGTTACATGCAGTATTGTTAAAGATTATAAGTGAGTAGATTACGATGGCAACTTTCTCAAAAATTAACTCCCTGAGGCCCCTTCACGACTCTTCTTAGAGCTATCACAAGATGGCGTTGTTACGTATTAAGGGCGTGTCGCGGTTAAATGACCGCGCATTTCTTTCGCGCAGGAAACGGTATGCGCGATTACTTGGAAACTGTATTCCCAATTTCCTGCATTTTCTTCAGAAAGCACTCCAAAAATTAGTTCTAGAAGACAACAGTTCCGAATATGCAACTTTGCTATTTCTTGTCATAGGTGGAAAACTAATTTTCTTCTTTCAAATTAACTAAAACACGAAAATGAAAAATCAAAATCACAATCTTTTCAAATCCGCATTAGCTATATTACTGTCCAAAACTTTGCGATACATTTTTATAAGTTTTATTTAAATCTTTCGAGTTTAAACTATCATTCCATGTGAAGCTAAGTCCAAAAACTTTGTGACACATTTCTTACAAGGTTTATTTAAATCGTTCCTATTCAAACTATCCTTCCATGAGAAGCTGAGCTACTGAATCTGTCTTGCAGTTTAGTACATAGGCAGAATTTTTATCCTTGGAATCCTGTTTTGCCCACGCAGTTCTTTGCACTGTAGCCGTAGTCAAAGGCGATGCCAAAAGCAAAGCGTTGGGACCTCTTGGAAACATGTGAGGAACCGCTTTAGAAAGCCGCTTTAAGTTTTAGGCCATGTTTATTGGTCTCTCTGTCCCTCCTTAATAGCGTCAACGTTGTTCTGCACTAGATTGACAAAGTAACCGTACACATCACCCCATTTCGGTCAGTTCAGTTTTGTCTATCGCTCTAAGTGAAAGTGGTCCCACCTCGGAAAGTGCCAAGTATACATTGTTTACTTCCCGCAGCTATTTACATGTAAGATATCTCAATTTGGAACAAGTAATTTAAACCAGTTCAATTCCTTTATCCTCAATTTGAATCAGGATTGAGAAGGGTTTGTCGTAATTCGGAAAGTTACCAAACAAGTTGACAACGTTGCTTACACGTTTATAATCCTAGATATGATAGCATCTGGTAGCAGTAAGATATATGGATAGCTTGTTCACTTGTTTATTTTAGTATTGTAAAACGCTCCTCGTATCCCACATGGTAACGAATTTGGCAACTAAATCGTGGAATTTCCAGTGTAGTTCGCTCTTTAACCTCTTTGCAACACGATACGAAATAGATAAACTGTAGGCAGCCTACTATATACAATTTGCTTCTACCGTCCGTATACCGTCGCAGGATCGAATTTCACACGCTTCTTGACTTCTTTGGAAATTGGGTCCCTGGTATAGACGTTTCTAAAAATTGTTCGAGGAACTGTCCCCTAAAGAGTTTGGCAACAAGGAAAATTGGGAACGTCTGGGGTGAATTCGAATCTTCGAAGAACATTGCCACGGCAGCGACGTATCCCGGTCGTCGAACGAAACGGCGGTTTTTCGTGGAAGTCTATAGGACCGCGAAAGGGTCTTCTTAAAAGATAAGGGTCTTCTTTGCCGTGTAAAGGTCTTTAAGGAGCTATACAAGTGGATAAGAAAGATAGTTTTTGATGCCATCCAACCTTTATCAGCAGTAATCAGGGAGTAAATAGACAATTTAGATGAACAGGGTGTATTATCTCCTTGGGGACAAACTCTGTTAGTAAAGCTGTGGACTCTTTTTATATAGTGTGCGAGGTGTTGGATGCGTGACTTCTAAACGACCAGTTTCTTTCTGACTTTCCGTGTATAGAGACCGTTTTCCGTGAAACACCATGGAGCTGTTCCAGTCTTACCACATTAAAACGCCGTTGATACGCGAAATGTTGGCGGAATTTTTGGGAACCTTCTTGCTCGTGGTAAGTGACATTTTTCAGGCCCTTCTGAGCATGGCTAATGTACAAAGGTACACGAGATATGGGCGAAAGTTCGCGTCAGTTATGTAAGCAGTATTGACGCCGAGTACGGGACAATTTTAATGTTTATGTTTTGCCTTCACTAACTTGAAAAACGCAAATTAGTTTTTTATATACTCGAGCAAAAGCAATTTCTGAGTTTGGTAAGATACTATTTTAATGCATTTTAAGAGAAAAGGGCATGCAAAATAAGTTTGCCGTTATAAACTCATCCTGCTTACCGTATGCGCAGAAGCAATGCGCATTCGTATATACCCCAGGCAAAAGCACTTTGGGGTCTCTTTCTTCGCGCCAGCTTGGATGTAAACTTATTGTATGTTGTATGTAAACAAGCAGAGCTATTGAGGAACCTTAATATGCAGTTTAGTATTCAATTCGAGTGCTAAAATGTTAAAATCAAGCTTATTGGAACTTCGGACGAAGTAGGATTTGGACCGCGAGATGACAATTTTCAAGTGGTGTTGGAGAAAGACCTGTTTGCTTTATTACATGGCATAAAATATCAGGATTTAGCTTGTTGTTCTCTCTAAAAGATTTATTTTAGGTCATTGAAATAGCTTTTAAACTTGGAGCGAGGGAAAATCACTATAGGGACCCACTTTGGGGGTTTTAATCCCGTTTTCGGCAATAGGATCAAAGTACGGGTCAGGTAGAATGCGAGTATCTTGGGAAGTATTAGCCTTATTGACATGTGTTTCGTAAAAGAAGCTAAAAGTGAAGCTTTTCTAGAAAACAAGATAGTGTTTGTTCGAAATCGTCAAGTTTGTTTTATTTAACCTATTTAAAAGTATGTAAACTTAGTTTGAAGATTTGCTATATTTACTTGCACTAAAACTCCAGCCGTGTTTTGTATTGTTGAAATCATTGTTAGTTTCGAAGCAGCGGACTAATTGCTTTGCTTTAATCTGAATTCTGGATACTTTCCAATCTTTTGAGTGTATCGCATTGGCATGTTGCAATACTTCAAAACAAACAATGGCATCTTAATCAAATTTTCATTAAGATTATAGAGCTTCCAATGAAAGGGCCCTAACTCGAAACATGTGCATAATAGATAAGGGGTTAAAAAGTTATCTACAAAAGAAAGAACCGATGCGCATTCCGTTCAGATACATCCCATATCATCCGACCGGTAACGCCATCTTTCGGTAGTTAGGAAAACCAGCCAAGCTTTGGTTGAGCTTTAAAACGCTAATTTCCCTAGGAAAACCCTAACTAATCTGTCTAGTTAAATCATAATCAATATGAGATATCTTCGTTTAATCAAACGGCTTCAGAAGCTAAGGATCAGTTATCGTACAAGTTTGCAAACAACATTCCTAAAGTTCAGGACAAAATAGTAGAGTACGTGTACGTACTCGCTTTGACATTTAATTTTGGATTGTTTAATTACAGTTGTTTGGAGATGCCAGCGTGGCGCAGTCTAAACTCACCAACAATGTTAATGGGGATTTCTTTTCGATTAATTGGGGTTGGGGGTTGGGAGTCATGATGGGAGTTCTAGTGGCCGGAAAAGTATCAGGCAAGCATACATAATTCTTTGCAGAACGAAAATTGTTATTGTTTTCTTTGGCTTGCTCTAGGTGCACACTTGAATCCTGCCGTCTCAGTCGCTTTTGCGATATTTGGTAAATTCCCTTGGCTGAAGCTACTACCCTATGTATTAGCGCAATACCTCGGAGCCTTGGCTGCTGCAGCATCCGTTTTTGGAGTCTATTCAGGTATAAAATAAATCATATAAAGCAAGTAGAGCTGTTCAATATTACTAAGCGATATTTTATTTTTTATTTTTTAGAAGCTATATGGGATTTTTCGGGCGGAAATCTTACTGTTGATGGTAATACCGGCACCGCAGGTATATTTGCAACGTACCCAGCGGAATACGTCTCAGCTTCAGGCGGATTTGGGGATCAAGTAAAAGAAACAATACTCCTTAAGGACATGTTAGTTGATTACGGAGTTTTGGGTGTTTATAGGTCTTGGGAACCATGCTCCTCCTGCTCTGTATTTGCGCCATTGTTGACAAGAAAAATATGTCGGTTCCGAGCGGGTTGGTTCCTTTATACATTGGTTTCGTTATTTTGGCCATTGGAGTATGTTTCGGCTCCAATTGCGGTTATGCTATTAACCCTGCTAGGGATCTAGCGCCTCGCTTCCTTACCTTCATTGCCGGATGGGGTACTGATGTGTTTAGGTAAGATTTGTGGGGTGTTATGTTAGTGTACATATAATATTAACTAGACATAGTTTTAACGTAACTTTTAAACAGTCTTCAGTAAACCCCCTGAACTATCAATGTTAAAAGATAAAAAGGACATGTGATGATTAACTTTGATCGTATTGTAGTTATCGAGGCTACAACTGGTTCTGGGTACCTATCGTTGGCCCGCACATTGGCGCCATCTTGGGAGTACTCATATACACTCTGTGCATCGAACTGCATTGGCCGGAAACCCCAGAAATTCCTGTTGGCAATGCTGGGAGGGACGATAAGAATGTTCGTGTTGTTGAATTGGATAGACTTTAATATTGTATTTTAAAAAATCGTGAAACTTGATATTGTTGCAAATGTTATTGCTTGTTTAGGTAATCTCTGTAAAGTAACCTTTTTCGTTGTTAAAAAGAACGTAAAATACAAAAAAAGACTGTACGGGTTTATGAACTGGGTTTCGTACGAGGTTTCAGCCTGACCAAAGCAAGTTTCGTGCGTAGTAGAAGGGTTATATGGACCTTACAAAGCGCAAAAAAGTTAACGAAGGAAACCGATATGGGTCAGGCCGGACTTGCAGCGTTACTCCGGCTTGCCTCGTAAGTTGTTCAACAATGAAAGACCGGAGAATCCACCAATCAGAGAGCGTTTCCCATTAAAACGCTTCGCGTTTCGCTTTGTAGTATCACGCTATGAAAACATTCGACACTTGCTTGTAGTTCTGTCGTGTCATTTCAGTGTTTATATTAGTAAAATCGTATTACAAACATATTTATTACACACTTTAGCCCGAGTTTAGTATAAGAAGTTCTCGCAATGCTACTCCGCTTTACAAATGAAGTAAATTCGTATGATTTTACCGGCTACACATTCATTTTGGTACGTATAACCTTCATTGTGTAATACGAAAATCAGACATTTTGAACTGACGGGCGTGTTATCTTTGTTTTCAGCCTGCTGTTTCGGTGGGACATGTGGGACAATTAGCAGTGGATTTGTTAATGGCATCAATTGAACCATCCCCGATCCTATACGCTTTGGTAGACCATAAAGCCTTTAGCCCTGTAGCCGGTTTTCCTGGCCATAATTCCTCTGCCGATCTGCTAGGTCCTTGCGAAAGTAAGTTATGCGCTTATTCAGTTTCAAATGACCGTATTTATGAATTATCTTCGATATAAATTAACCCAGTACCGTTTTTCTAACAGTTTACGTCGCCGAAGAGCAAAAAACCGTTATAATGCAAATACGTTCCTCGGTTTTGAAGGTAAAATTCGATCATAACAACAAGTATCCTTCAAAATGTGTCAAAAAGGAAGTTTTATGCATTAAGTTCTCTTTGAAACGTCGTATATCACAGGTACATGAAGAAGATATGCTGAACCAGTTCTTGGAATGGTTCACGGGTCACAAATTTGGGCGTTTAGTATTGTTATCGAGCAGTTTCTCGGAAAATAGATTAGATTGCCAGATTAACACATCAGCCTTGCGGTATTTCGGAACAAATTTGTCCAGTGACGTCACCGATAGTCTAAAGCAAGTGTTTTGTACCACTATTAACTACTCTTTTTATCTTTTTTTCACCCGAAACAGCATAATTTAGACTTCTGGAATATTTTTCTAGGCAGTATGGACTCCTGGAATTGGAAAAGAAACCGATGTTTACTGATAAAGAAGTAGCAATGGGCTGGGAGATATCCGGAGCCGGATTTACCTCGCGATTTTTCCAAATTTGGTGACTTTATTTCCTTTTTGTGTAGAAAGCGAAGTGTTTTAATTAATTTTGTTAATTACAGTAATGAGCGAAACTTGGATATTGTCTGCATACTAGCGTTTAGCTTTGAAGGAGGAGCAATATCCGAAGCTTCGCAAATGGTGAACGTTTTAAGCCGATGGGGAAATTTCCATTTGGTAGGTGTAAAGTTATTTTATTCCATAACTAGTTTATTATTCATTTTTTTTTTTTAATAATTTTTTCCCCTTTGTGTGCTTCTTATTTCTTTGTAGAAAACTGTCGCACCTCCAGGATCTTGGGAAATGTTTTCAAATCAACCTCACCCGGTTGCTATTTTTCCTTAAATAAATGACTGCTAAAGATAAACGAATAAAAAAGATTTTCTTTTACTTGGTGTCTGGTAATTTGCTTTGTATCTTATGTGACAGTTTATTTTCAAGTCTACAAATTAATTTGGATCATATTTACAACGAATTTAGAACAATTAGTTTTAAACAAGTTAATTATTTTACATAACTTGCAGTTCAGTTGCAAATATAACCGCCGAATTACAAAACTGGAATATTTTACACTTAGATATATGTTTTACATATTTTGTACCAAAAACGGCGTGCAAATCGGGGACGTGGTTATAAAGTTATCGCGCACGCCGTTTACACGCATTAATGTGTATCTAACATAGCGCATACGCCATCTAGCAGTATTTCTGTAGAAGGTAAGGTAACTCGAAATTTAATGAAATTCCACTTCTATTAGCATTTTGTGTTATGAAACTGTACGTCCTTCTCCTTTTCACGAATCTTTGGAATTACTGTGTGCTTGATAAAAGTAAGATACGGATTTTGATAGTATTATAAATCTTTTTATTTAATGCATGAAAGCAAACGCGACCGAGGACACCAGCGCTCCAAGCCGTTAGTACTGAAGCTTTTGTTTCAATTTGCGTTGGCTCCCGTAGCGGCAGGATACATAACCTCTCCTTCGAAGCCGGACTCGGCTCTCACTAGTTTTGCGCTTCTAGTGGGACGAGTCGGGTGTAAGTTATCGCGCCGCACCGGCTGCTATTGACACGGGAGACGCCATAACAAAACGTTCGAATCATCGCTTAGCTTAGTATAGTTCCGCGTCGCTGCGTTCACCAAAGTGCAATTCCTCCTCAACTTTTATTTAAACTGTCACATCAGTGTCCTTAAACCCTCTTTTAAAGTAAAGCTCTTACATTGTGCCTTCGATTCGGGATCAAACCATACGTTCGTTTATTTAACACTAAAAGTAAAACTTGCCTCCATTTGTTTCTGTATAAAAGTAGAAACAAAACTCAAACAACGAATTTCACCTCAAAAAAACGGATAATTCCATCAAACTCCAATCTAAGGTAAGTTTATCTGTAATCCAACCCTTTAATTAACATGCAACTCAACTCACCTTTAGTACTCCTACAAGGCTACAACTTATTCTAAATTCCTCCCAAAAGTGTAACACAAATCACCGATTTTTAACATGTTTTAACATGTATTTAGGGCTGTTGCGCTGCAAAAACGTAAAAGGCTAAACCCACAAGTTAGAAAACCTTATCTAGACCCACCTCTCCTTATCATATATTTTTCGCCTTATCCTCAGTACTCGACGTTTTCTTCGCTGCAAACTCCGCTCCCTCACTCGTTTTTTCCACCCCTCCTATGTCCGGCTGTAAACCCATTATTCCGAACCTTTCGCTCTACGTAGCTCAACGCGACTGTCCAAATCTTCCTCTCTCGATTCTCAAAACCTTTACCCTTGCGACTTTGCCGAACTACGCATGTTGTTACTGGAACATCGTAAGCAGTCAGTTAGACATCCTCCACTACTACTACTACTACTACTACTCGACTTTCTCCCTCCCCAGAAAACAACACGGCAAAGAGCCTTGCTCACGCTGAGATTAAAAAAAAAAAAAAAAAAAAAAAAAAAAAAAACACCCAGAGAGTCTTTGATATTTGTTTGTTTTTGTTTCCGTGCATTGTAGGCTTAGATTGCACTGTGATACCATGGCGCAAGAAGGAGATCCCAGACAAATCAAAGAAGAAGTTTTGTTAGCTCTAATGAACCGCACTGGCTTTACTATAATCCAAGAAAATGGACAACGAAAATACGGGGGACCCCCACNAAAAAAAAAAAAAAAAAAAAAAAAAAGTTTTCTTTAAATTCATTTTTCCACGAAAATGAAATTGAAGAGATTTGAATTTTATATGTTTATTTAAAGATCGTCTTAATTAAGGAAATGTGAGATATTGGGATGTTTTTAATGATTTAATTTGTTTTAGGTTGTGAAATATTTATTGGGAAGATTCCGCGCGACTTATTTGAAGATGAATTGGTACCGGTGTTCGAGCGGATTGGGCCGATCTACGAAATGCGACTGATGATGGATTTCAGCGGATCCAATCGAGGTTATGGCTTCGTCATGTACACGAGCTCGGAAGACGCGCAAAGAGCCATTCAAGAGTTGAATAACTACGAAATCCGGCGCCATCGCTACCTGGGCGTGGTGAAGTCGGTGGATAACTGCAGGTTGTTTGTGGGCGGCATTCCCAAAAGCAAAACCCGGGAAGAGATTCTGGACGAAATGCAGAAAGTGACCGAAGGCGTCGTTAACGTCATCTTGTACTCGTCGGTATCGGATAAGAACCGGAACCGCGGGTTCGCCTTTGTGGAATACGACAGTCATAGAGCTGCAGCCATGGCACGACGGAAGCTCATACCAGGGAAGGTGCTATTGTGGGGACAAGAAGTGGCAGTAGATTGGGCCGAACCAGAGCCTGATGTCGATGACGTCACCATGTCGAAAGTAAAAAAAAAAAAAAATCCTCTCACTGTATGAATTTGTGCTCTTAAATCGTTAATTAATTCGTTAGAGTTTATGAATTAAGTAACTTATGAAAAGCTTGTGAATTGGTTCTGGTTAGGAATTTTAGCAAATTTAATTAATTTTAAAGTTAATTTGCAATTGTTTTGGGGTTTTTCTGTTTATTTATTTATTTATGTATTTTTCTTTTCTTTTGGGAGCAGGTGACGGTGTTATATGTGCGTAATTTGTTCCTGGCCACCAGCGAGGAGCATTTATGCGATATTTTCAATGAAGCTTCTGAGCGCGGAGTGGAGAAAGTGAAGAAACTTCGGGATTTTGCTTTCGTTCATTTTGCTAGTCGAGTTCAAGCTCAAATGGCCAAAGAAGCTTTGCACGGTGAGTGTTTTTTTTTTTTTTTTTAACTTTCTTTCCGAATTCTTTATAAGCGGAGCTTACTGAACGAAGTTTCTTAACTTTATTGCAATTTTTTTTTCAATTTTCTATACTTTCTAATAGGGACTGCGATTGATGGATCCGTCGTGGATGTTACCTGGGCTAAGCCGGTGGATAAGAAGCAATACAAGCTTCAGAAGCAATTAGCTAAAGCTGTGTCTTGTGATGCGAGTGGGATGTCCAGTACTTCCTTGGCATCTTTTACCTCCTCTTCTCCGCCTTTCACGCGTGCCAGTGGTTTTGAATACAACTACGGCGTCCTATCTCCAAAGTAAAAAAAAAAAAAAAAAAAAAATACTTTTCAATTACATTTTAGTTGCTTTACACTGACATTTAGTTATTTCCATGAAATTTCAGGTACCTGCTACTAATATTTAATTCGTTCGTATTCACAGTGTGTTGGTACGAAGCATTAGGGGGCGTGGTCGCGGAGCAGCTGGGATTCGAGGATGCCGTACATTAGATCTCATAGCCCGAGGCAATGTGCGTCGTGGACCTGACGTAAGCACTTTTTTCACTTTTTTCAGATGAATGAAAAGGGGTGATATTGAATGAAGAGATAGTGGCCAAAGCGTTTCGAGAAACCATNAAAAAAAAAAAAAAAAAAAAAAAAAAAAAAAAAAAGTTTCATTACTTTTCAATTACATTTTAGTTGCTTTACACTGACATTTAGTTATTTCCATGAAATTTCAGGTACCTTCTACTAATATTTAATTCGTTCGTATTCACAGTGTGTTGGTACGAAGCATTAGGGGGCGTGGTCGCGGAGCAGCTGGGATTCGAGGAGGCCGTACATTAGATCTCATAGCCCGAGGCAATGTGCGTCGTGGACCTGACGTAAGCACTTTTTTCACTTTTTTCAGATGAATGAAAAGGGGTGATATTGAATGAAGAGATAGTGGCCAAAGCGTTTCGAGAAACCATTTTTGCATGTGTGCTCATTTTAGATTCGACGCTACAATCTGAATCCAACCTTAGTTAGTCTAATGGGAATGCCTTTAGCCTTAAGTCCAGTCATGAATCCATACAGTTCCAGTTACCGGTACCCGTTACTTCCGAGGCCTAACAAGCATGCTCCTCAGGTTTTCATCCTTTTTATGCGTTTTTTATTCCTATATTTTTTTATTATGCATAACTTTTTCAGTTACGCGGTCGCTTAGGAGTCTGTCCAAGCGTGTTTTCGTTGTTGCGTCTTTGAAAAGTTTCTCGTTAAGTTATTTTATTGCTTTTATCGTATGTTGCCAAATTACGCCTCTCGCGGCAAGAGTTGGCGAAATCCGCCATTTTAGTACATTTAAGTTAAGGTAAACTAACAACAACAAATTGTTTTCCGTGAATATTGGTTTTGCTTTGTGTCTTTGTGTCTTTTTGTTTGTTTACTTGAGCTACTTGTAAAAGCTGTAAGCAAAACCAAACTATTCACGGAAAANCCTTAGTTAGTCTAATGGGAATGCCTTTAGCCTTAAGTCCAGTCATGAATCCATACAGTTCCAGTTACCGGTACCCGTTACTTCCGACGCCTAACAAGCATGCTCCTCAGGTTTTCTTTTCATCCATTTTATGCGTTTTTTATTCCTATATTTTTTTATTATGCGTAACTTTTCAGTTACGCGGTCGCTTAGGAGTCTGTCCAAGCGTGTTTTCATTGTTGCGTCTTTTAAGTTATTTTATTGCTTTTATCGTATAGAGCTTTTGCCAAATTACGCCTCTCGCGGCAAGAGTTGGCGACATCCGCCATTTTGAGTATATTTAAGTTAAGGTAAACTAACAACAACAAATTGTTTTCCGTGAATATTGGTTTTGCTTTGTGTCTTTGTGTCTTTTTGTTTGTTTACTTGAGCTACTTGTAAAAGCTGTAAGCAAAACCAAACTATTCACGGAAAACAGTTTGTTGTTGTTTGTTTACTTTAAAACTTAAATGTACTCAAAATGGCGGGTTTCGACAACTCTTGTCGCGAGAGGCGTAATTTGGCAAAAGCTCTATTGTTGGAGTTTTCGAGAAAGTTCGTCCGGACTGTACAAGTATTTCATTGTTGCAGTCTAGCCAGTTGCTGTAGTATAGTTTGTGTCCTTGAGAAGAAGCTTTGCAAAATTCTCGGAAATCAAAACGTTTTTCCTTGTTTGGTTTGTGGTTTTTTACCTGGGTGCTTTATCATGTGATTACCTTATCTGTTTGTTTTCGCTTCCTTCTCTGTTGCAATATCTGCACCTTTGGACGACTGGGCAAAAAAAACTAAAGTTTCTTGTTTATTTTTTTTTCTCAGATGTTGGCTGACATTTGCCGGCAATACGGATATGGAGAACCCGAATACCAACTTCTGTCCAACGTAGCCCATCCTCCTAACGAGCAAGAAGAAAAAGGACGCCTCTATGTATACAAGGTACAAAGAAAATTCTGCAAGCCCGGCTAGCTCAGTCGGTAGAGCATGAGACTCTTAATCTCAGGGTCGTGGGTTCGAGCCCCACGTTGGGCGCTACTTTTTTTTTCTTTTCTTTTTTCTTTTTTTTTCTTTTCTTTTTTGTTCTTTTTCTTTTCTTATAGTAATATTTATAATATTTATTTATAGTTAGGTGTACTAATAGTTTTGTCATTTATCATAACTTAATTTGGGATTTTTTTGTTTAGGTTACTATCCCTACGCAGCAGGGGCTACCGTTAGTACTCCAACCGCGTACCTTTGCTGACACGCCCAACGAAGCCAAAGTTATTGCTGCCGAATATGCTCTAATACAATTAGGGTTTACATCGGAAGGTAGAAGCTCAAGTTCTCTACAAATTTTCCCGATTTTTGTCAATTAATTTTGAAATCATTTTAGCACTAGCACCCATTGGATCTGACACTTCTATCGCGTCTCCGCGTCCTAGTCCGACTGTTTCCGCAGAGGGATCAGATGATACTGTGCATTCCGTGGCACCTCTTCCATTGGCACGCCCTTTGCCACTGCAGACTGCTAGTATGCATAGCTCGTCAGTACCCCGCGATTACTATGCTATGACGAACCAATTCGCCCAACTGGGTTTGGCGCATCAGCCCATGTTTATCGAGTCAAGAAGTGAATTTTGAAACATTTTTTTCATAATTCTGACTTGGGAATGCTTTAATTTTGAAATATTGTTTATTTCTAGTGATGGAGCATGGGTTTTATGAGAATCCTACGATGGGATTAGCAGGATTACCGACAAATCGGATTTACTAAGCTTTTTTTAACCCAAGTTTGGAGTGCCTTGTTATATTTCTTTGGCATTTTCCTATTTTATGGCGCGTTTTTGTGTTGTTTTCTATTTTTATTGCTTTCCGTTCGATCGTTGAGTTCCGTCATTTCAACACTGCGTAGCCTTTACTGCCTTCTTAAATTATCTAATGTTTGTCTGGAGTTTGAAGTTTCGTTGAAGTGAAGTTTTTTTCTTTTAAAGTTCTTTAAAGAGTAAATTAGAATGAATTTGGTTTGAATTTAACTCCTGGAACGCAATTTTCAGTTTGAGATCCCGGTTTACGTAAACGGAAAAAAAAGAGGCTTGATGTGGTTGTTGAAATGACTGTATTCCATCCAGTTTGGCAGATTTGCGTTGAATATGTCGTTTCCATTGAACTTTTGTGCACGTTATATTGGCTTTAACTTACTTGTACTTTTTACTTATGGAAAGAACTTTGTGATTCCTTCCTTTAACTAAAAAGTAGTTAACTACGTTTTACTATTATATTCCAGAGTTCTTTGCTAAAAAAAAAATATAAAAATCGGCCTTTTCGCTCTGATTTCTCTTGGAATTGAACGCAGATTCGAAAGTGGCGGGTGTTAGTTACTTGATTCGATGCATACCCATTGGTTGTTGCTTTTCTGAGGCATGAAGTGCCAACATTGGACGCCAATGGCGCAGCAGTAGGGTGAGTAACGCCTTCTAACTAAAACCTCATTGGCTTTGCCTTTCCTCGACCACCATAGTCCAGCCTTCTCGGAGTTTTCTTTGTTTTTACGTGCAGTGCATGTTATGAACTGGTTTGTATCGCATTATTCTCCAAGTTAAATAAATGGAGCAGTTAATTCCAGTTGTTAATAGACTACAAGATGTGTTTAACACGGTGGGAGCCGATGCTATCCAGCTTCCCCAAATTGTCGTAGTTGGAACACAAGTAAATGAAATGAAATGCTTTTACCTCTTGTTGTTCTATTTGTATTGTTAAAAAAGCAAACCAAATTCCAGAAAGTACCGGTACTTTAAAGTAGTTGGCCTTTAAAAAGTTAAAACGAAAAAAACGTTTGACGTTCCCCGCATTAATGAATTTTTTATGATTTACGGGTCTTGGACGTTGGAAGATAAGCAAGAGCGAAAAGGGAGAATTAAATCCTTGTTTAATTTAACGTTTATTTTTGCAGAGCTCTGGGAAAAGTTCGGTGCTGGAAAATTTAGTGGGGAAATCCTTTCTACCCAGAGGTGTCGGCGTAGTTACCAGACGGCCGTTGGTTTTGCAACTCGTGTACTGCCCCAAAGGCGATTCCGAACACCGTTCCGCAGATAATGGTAAAGAGCAACAACTCATTTTTA
This sequence comes from Lepidurus couesii, assembly GCA_022832235.1. Taxonomy (NCBI): domain Eukaryota; kingdom Metazoa; phylum Arthropoda; class Branchiopoda; order Notostraca; family Triopsidae; genus Lepidurus; species Lepidurus couesii. Next base: position 14,509 of record JAGJRP010001432.1, read on the forward strand.
TGTTCTGGCCTTCGAATTAATGAGTTCTTTGGTTAAGGTACGCTGAATTTGGAAGAATGGGCCAAGTTCTTACATTTGGACAAGGTTTTCACTGACTTTAATGAAATTCGTCAGGAAATCGAAGCTGAAACGGAACGAACTGCTGGACCTAATCGAGGAATTTCGTCTGTTCCCATTAATCTTAAAATATACTCGTCTCATGTGGTCAACTTGACCCTCATAGACTTACCAGGCATTACAAAAGTAAAAAAATACACACAAGGATTACGAATTCTGGTGTTCGTAGCTTAATTTAAACGAATTTTGAAGGTTCCAGTGGGAGATCAACCTGAAGATATTGAAAAACAGATCTACGAGATGCTGGTTCGGTATATCGTCAATCCGAATAGCATAATCTTAGCTGTAACGTCTGCTAATACTGATCTGGCTACGTCAGAAGCTTTGAAGATCGCCCGAGACGTCGATCCTGATGGCAGACGTACTTTGGCGGTTGTTACCAAGCTCGATTTGATGGACGCAGGTTAATTTAAATCTCAAAAATAAAAATAAAAAATGTGTTGAATATTTTTTATTTTTTTAGGTACGGATGCTGTTGACATTCTGTGTGGCAGAGTCATTCCTGTTAAACTGGGCATTATTGGAGTCGTAAATCGTTCCCAGCAAGATATCTTAAACAATAAGGTACGTTAAGTACCCTAATAACTGCCCTAATTACGTTAAATTAGCTTCCAGCAATGATTTACGTTGATTTAATTTACGTAAACTTGTGTTTTGCTTTGTTTAGCCAATAGAAGAATCGCTCAAAGACGAAGCTGTCTTTCTACAACGAAGGTATCCCACTCTTGCTAATCGCAATGGGACCCCTTTCTTAGCCAAGACTTTAAATCGGCTTTTGATGCACCACATACGCGATTGTTTGCCAGAATTAAAAGTAAATTAACTTTTTACGTCTAAATTTTGGACTATGCAAGTTTTTAACGTTAAAATTTGCGTATAGACTCGAGTGAATGTTATGATCTCGCAATTCCAAACTTTGCTGCAATCATACGGAGACGAAGTAGCAGACAAAAGCCATACTTTGTTGCAAATTGTCACCAAATTCGCATCGTCGTACTGCGCAACCATCGAAGGAACTGCTCGCAACATCGAAACCACGGAATTGTAATTTATTTGGCTTAGTTTTTTGGTGTGCGTGATTTAACCTCGTATTTTATT
>JAGJRP010001433.1:0-15936 GCA_022832235.1 Lepidurus couesii
CTCCCCCACCCCCTTTCGCCACCTTCCACCCACTTTAGACGATCAAGGTTACCAAAGGTCCTGCAACGAAACGTAAAATAGAAAAAATAGATTAAGTCGGAAATTTAGACAAACGTATCAAATCTACACGACTTGGGGGAAAGAAAAAAGTTCTCTTTTACCTCGACTTCGCGAACACTCCCGACATCCAAAGTTGACTTTGCCGTTGGCAAAAAATCTTAAAAACACCACGGAATTGAATAAAGCTCACCAAGGAACCCACGCGAATCAATTATCTAAATAGAAAAGAGAAAATGAATAATTTGTGATTTGTTCAATGGATGATGAAGATCCAGGGCTGAAGTTCGATGAACGGGACGGTTGAGGGAAAGAGCACTTTTCGCTCTTGAAAACACTGGGAATTGAAGAAAGGGCATGAAGGAATCACAAGGATCAGCCGAATGCTTCTACAGACGAAAGTCCCATCCCTGCCTGGGCTGCGTTCTTCAGTAGAGGCTCCCCAAATCCGTTGACCACCCGTTGACCACAGAAAAGCTTCGTTGTTACCATTAAAGACCTAATGAATGGCAACAACAAAGACTTTTCGCCGCCCAGGAAGTCAAAAGTTGCGGCTAAAGACCTAACCGGCCAACAACACTTTAACTCCTGGCATACCTGTTCCCTCTGGTTCTCCTAATTCCCACAGAAGGTACCTCCAAGCTACCTCCAAGCTACCTCCAAGCTACCTCCAAGTAGCAGAAGATCAGCTTAGCAGACTAAAGTTGCGAATTTTGTCGACTGCAAAAGATGATGTCAGGCAGGGATGATGTAGGCTGAATTGCTTCGTTTTTACTGTTCGTTAGTTAGTTTTTACTGGCGTAGGCCTGACCAACCTTTTGCCAAACACTATACACTTATTACTTCAAACGCGCACTTGAATTGTTTCGAGGTTTTCAGACAATCACTTCCCAAATGCTAAGATTTGGTAATGTTTTAACACAATAACTCACTAAGCTGTAAAGCTTCACTACTAGCTTAAATAACGTCACCACTGAAACAGCACACGTCTACCCTGCTTGGTTGCTGGGGAGCAACTGGCGATGGAGCCTTGCTTTCGGCTTCACTATTCCGTTCGGTTGCAACTAAAAAAAGAAACCAACTTGTGAATTCGTTCGCCTGAACTTGTCCGGACACGTTTTGATGATCATACGAAACATGATAATTTCACGATTGTATAGCGAAAACTTTTGATGGAGCTTCTCATGAATGTTTTTCTGGTTTTCTAACCAACGGGACTAGACATACCAATAACTAAGTTTTAAGGAATTAAGAACAGTTATAAGATACAAATAAAAAGTCTTAAATCAGTTCTTGAAATTGGGGATTTTTATGTAGAAATAAGAGTAAATAAATTACTATAGCTACGGAGAACGCGGGGAAAAGAAAGAAGTTTAAATTAACTGCAATATGTAGGAGATTGGCGATGATTAAGTCGAAAACATCCGCAGAGGAATTATTGACAAAGCGAAAAAGAAGCAAAAAGTGTTTTGATATTGTTTATTTTTAACTACCAACTGCAGCGTGTGCATGGCTTTCATAACAGTTAGCTATTATTGTTCTCCCACTCCTATAATAGCTATAAAGCCTGTTGACGTATTTTGTCATTACTAACTAAGTAAAATGCACGTAGATTTACCTAGATTTTTAGTCAGTGAGGTTGAATTTCTTTCCGCTGACTATGTCTAACTATTTTTCTGAAGAATGTTACTTGCATAAGTTGTATTTCATATACCCTATATATTATTGCTGGAAGTCATGATTTTTAATTGGTGTAATTGACCCACGGACTTTATAACCCAGATTTTGCCTTGATTATTAGAAGAAACTCTGTTCCCGCCTCATTGGGCAGCGTTGCCATAGGTTACGAATCGTTCGATAACCCATAAATACAATATTACCTTAAAATAATAGCAATGATAATAGTTTAAAAATATATAAAATGAACGTAAGACTGTTGTACGTAAGATTTTAACTAAAGCTTATATAAATAACTATGTCAATTAAACATAATTTCGCAAACGTTCAAGATAAAGCGTGTTTTTGAAATGTAAACAAGGTACAATTCATACTTCCAAAAATGGCGTTTTATATATTCAACATTTTATTAGCTGGGCAAGTCCCCAAGGGATACGTCGTCCACGTGCACAACCGGTTCAAACTGGTTCAAAATCCGATTGGTAATGTTTTTAACTATGTTATATAACTTAACTACTAGCTTTATAACATCCAGGGACGGATTTACACCCTTTTGCGCCCTAGGCCAAAGCTCAACTTTGCACCCCCCCATCGATTTCACATGCGTTTTGCGCCCCCCCCCCTGACCGCTGCTCCCTAGGCCATGCGTTTTGCGCCCCCCCTGACCGCTGCGCCCTAGGCCATGGCCTAGGTTGGCCTTATGGGAAATCCGCCCCTGATAACATCGCTTCACAAGCTTAAGTAACATCGCTGGAGAGAGATCACGTCTGCACTGACTGCTGACTGGCAAGCAACTGGCGTTTATATAGGGGTGCTTCAGGATGCACATCCATTCAGCGGGCAAAAAAACCTTGTGAACCCGTTCTCTCAAAACCGGTTCAAACTAGTTCAAACTGGTTCAAACTAGTTCAAACCGGTTCAAACCGGTTCAAACTGGTTCAAAACCGGTTCAAACTGGTTCGAACTGGTTCAAACTGATTCGAACTGGTTCAAACATATTTCAAACCGGTTCAAACCGGTTCAAACTGGTTCAAAACCGGTTCAAACTGGTTCAAACTGGTTCAAACTGGTTCGAACTGGTTCAAACTGATTCGGACTGGTTCAAACTGGTTCAAACCGGTTCAAACTGGTTCAAACTAGGTTCAAACTGGTTCAAACCGGTTTGAAACTCGTTTCGTACGGATTCACAAGTTTTTTTGCCCGCTGAATGGATGTGCATCCTGCAGCACCCCTATATAAACGCCAGTTGCTTGCCAGTCAGCAGTCAGTGCAGACGTGCTCTCGCTCCAGCGATGTTACTTAAGCTAGTATAGCGATGTTATAAAGCTAGTAGTTAAGTTTTATAACATAGTGAGTTAAACATTACCAATCGGATTAAGTGTTATCTTCGAAACCTGGAATCAATTTAAATGTGCAGCTCCGACTGAAGACCGCAAAGGCGCCACCAGGCAGGGGTAAAGGTTTCGTCTGTGGACATTTCTGGCTGAGTAAATTCTTTTCTATTAAATTTAAATCTGGAAAAAAGTAACTAAACTTTCGTCTTTTTTATAGGCTTTCATTCCGTTTGGGTCCCTTTATAGTGCTCCGTCTGCAATTGTACCGTGTTTTCCAAGATAGTTGCTGTTTTGGGGGATCTAATAGGTGGCAGATCTCAAGATCACGGTAGTCAAGACTTCCGAGGGTGCGGTTGCCTTAGACGGTGCAATCTTTGGCGATTCACTTTGAAAATATCGTGTGGGGTTTTCAAAGTATATAGGGGGAGGTTGCCTTAGACAGATGGTGCGATCTTTGGCGATTCACTTTGAAAATAGCGTGTGGGGTTTTCAAAGTGTACAGGGGGAGGTTGCCTATTAGATATATGGTGCGATCTTTGGCGATTTACTTTTAGAGACTTGTAGTCGCTAAAGTGGGCCACATTGACCCGGGTGGTACCCGGAGAGACCCCTGCCTTAAGTATCAAAACAGTATCACGCCAAAAAAATTTGCCCTATCCACCCCTATATTTTAATTTTTGAGTATCATTTTCCAAAGTTCATAAACTAAATTTCTTCCACACTTCCTTTCGTTCTTTCTTTTTCCCCAATCTTTTCACCTATTTATGTTCTTTGTTATATCATTTATCCTTTATGTTCTTATTTATATCTTATTCTCATTTCTCAATCTCCTCCATTGTTCTCATGAGACTTCTTTCTGACATTTAATTCCTCAGGCACAGAACAAACTACGCCAAGTTTATCGACTCGCCGCATAATATCTGTTATGCACCTACGCACCCATAACATCCCCCACTGCTTATAATTAAGCAAATCAGCCCGCTCCTACTATTTCAACTTTAGCCATCTGTTGACAAGAAGTCTACATTCACTCTCACATCTCCCAGCTGCGACTTGCCCAGCTTAATTACCACATCTGTCGTCTTGTATATGGCGTTTTATATTTATTAGCTGGGCAAGTCCCTTCAGGGACTGCCCAGCTTATATTTTTATAATTTTATATTTTCAACCTATAAATGCGAATTATTATTGGTTAATATTTACCTGCTGCTAGGATTTAGTACTAAAATTTCTACCTTGGTGGCGAAGCAAGAACAAATTTTAGCCATTGAACAAAACGCTGTACTCTGATTGGTCTAAAACAATTCGGTTCTTCATATAATTTCTGCTTTTATTTTAGTAACAGTTCTGCTGTCTTCTTTCCGCACCATGATAGTTTACCTTATAAATCTTCCTTCAAAGCTTTGACGAGTGTTTCATTTTGTATATTTAATCCTTAAAACAAAATATATTTGCGTAAAAGAAGTAAAAGCAGGAATTCAGTGCATTAAAATGTATTTGCGTTACAATCCCAATACAAGCACCGAATCTCTAAACATTGAACATTTCTGAAATATGAACGCAGTTAACCACACGACAGCATGGAATACTGCATATTATAAGAAAAAGTTTTAAAAGTAAATATTATAGTAATGCTGAAAAAGGGACAGTTGTTGTACACAAGGTGAAGGGGTACAGTTAATTAGCAAAAACGAGCTTTTCTTTTCTCTCTCACTTCGTGATGGATTATCAGATGCTCTGAAATGAAGACTAGAAAAAAACAAAAACAACAATATTCGCCGCCTTAAAATGAAACAAAGATTTTGTAAAAAATTTGGTGCTCTCGCCTCCCGGTCTTAGAAGTCGGGTTGTTGTCCTCCAATCAATCAATCTACCTATATTATCTATCAACCATCCTATCATAAAACCTGGCAAAAAACTGCCTCAAAGTACACCAGATCGCCAAATATTATGCGTTACACATAAGGGAGCCAGTTTTTAGTTTCAGTTGTCATATACATATAAAGACGTAGATTGTGGTAATGAATTAAAAAAGGACCACTTTTTATTTTCGACATGCTTTTCCGTCCCTGTTTCCAAAACCAAACGGTCCATATGGTCCCTCGTTATCTCCTGCTGGTTTCTGGAAATGTTTTAAACCCGCCAAAATTTTGCCGCTTCCGGCCGCCATCTTTGTTTACAAGTTATTTCTGCGCAGTGGTTCTGGTGACGGCATTTGGGGCAAAGTAGGTTTCTTCAAAACTTGCGGTTTGACTTTAACTTGCGGTTTGGACTGCGAATTAGGGTCTGCATTCGGTAAATCAAATACAGGGACACCCCCCGCGTTGGCAATAGGCAACACCGGCGTTGGTGTGCAATAAAGATTCGGGAATTTGGCAATTAGTTTGGGCGTTTGGGGTCGTGGTGGCGTTGTGCTACTTGCTAAAGGACTCTCCATCGCTCCAACCTTCGTCCCAAATGACGAAAAAGACTTCAATTCCACCACAGAACTCTTGAGTTCTAGCGTTTCAAGATGGCGGCCGGAAATGGTCATCCGACTGGCGCTCGCCGCCATCTTATCCTCTTCTTTCGAGCCGGCAGGGCCACGTGTTCCCAAGTCAAGGCTTTTACGTTCAGGGGACTCTCCCCTCGGGATGGACTTGGAAGTACTGCTCTTTTTCAACGTATTTTGACTCTGCATGGCAAACGTTTCCGCCGCCGTCATCTGCGGACTGCCAGGATTAGAAGAATCCGGTTCCAACGGGGGTTCAAACACGGAATCCATGGCAGGACACGAAGACAACGATGACGATGAAGACGTCCTCATCCGTACTCCGTCGTCACTACCCGTGGGTAGCGCTAAAACTGGCAGATCCATCACCAAATCCGGTGTATGCTTCTGGCGCAACTGTAGTTGCAGTTGTGGCGGTAAGGGGTACGTGGATTGCGGCTGGGATTCTGAACGCGCCGCATTCCATTGACGCTGTAGGCGCTGAGCGTTGGTCTCATCGCCGGAATCAGACGTATACGAGCGTTTCTCCCACAACTCACGTTCGCGAGTAAAAGACCCCTTGTTATTCCCGCTGACTTTCTGCTCGCACAAACTACGACTGCCCCAACCTTCTAATTTAACTCCGACTCCAGGCATCGCCTCCACCAATCCAGACTTGACTCTTCGATGCTGACGGACAGGCTCCTCCCCGAAGCTATTTTCCATGTTTCCGCTCGCGTTCAAATCGCGTAGGCTCTCGCTGCTCCCCAAGGAGCTATTTCGACCAAACTCGGCTTCCTTATCGCTTGGAACCATGGAAGACAAGCTGGAGAAGCTGTTGCAGCGACTTACTTCTTCACTCAAACTCAAACTATCTGCCAAACTGCTCCGCTCGTCGCGGTCGGCCAATGTTAACTCCGATGACGATAAGGAAATGTTGCTAATAATTCCTGTGGCTAGGGAGATGGACCGTTCCAATTCGTCATCTCCTTGCAAATTTGGTACCTGCACATGAAAAAAGTAAATAAAAAAAAACAGAAAGAAAAAATAAATAAAAAGTCAAAAAATTAAGTAATAAAAAAATTACGAAATTTCGCAAGCAGAGTAAAGAAACTTAACTGAAATATTTTTTTTAGCACAGGCATGCTTTCTAATTACTGCCCTATACAGATCTTGTATTGCCATACAGCTGCAACTACTAAATATAAAAAAGAAATTAATTTACAACAGAAAACAAAGTAAAAACAAACAAAAGTAGCGACGTGCGAGGAAAAAGCAGCTTAAAAACAAACACAAAAGCTGCCAAGCTACAACAATCTGCCCCAGCCAACCGACATACAAGAGATTCTTTTTTCTTCTTTTTTTTTTTCTGCTACACAGAAGTCTGTAATACCTCAGTTATTGGCGTCTTGGTCTCAGGAGCTGGCTCTAACGTTGACTGGAGCAAAGATTCATCATTTTCGCCAGCGCTGTCACTCAGAATCACTGGATTCGACAACTTCGTGGGCCTCACCAATGCCACACGGTCGCTTAACTCCGCCCTAAACACGTTATCGGCTAACATAGGGGGCGGATTGCAGCCCAAAACGACTGAAACTGCAGTAGAAGATGAAACGCCGGAATCTACCGAAGGAATGCGTGGACGACCACCCTCTGGAACACTACTGATACTTTTGGGGGGTTCACCACGTTCTCGATCTTCATCCCTGCGACGAAAAGATATATCCATATTTAAAAATAATGTAGTTGTTTTTAGTTTTCTAATTTTTGTTTTTCTTTGTCTGTACTTTGCTTTTTTTAAATGTATTTTTTTACCTGATTCGAAGCATGATATACTTGTCGGGAATGAGGCCTTCGCAGCCATCTTTAGCACCGCGCCACCAATCTCCTGAAACTTGGCTGAACAGCGTCAGTGCTTCTCCTTTCTTGAAACTTAATTCTCTGGCAGATCTGGCGGCGAAATCGAACTGGGCTGTGGCTTCTAACGCTTCCGCTTCTACGGATTCAACGGAAATGAAGCAAACAAGATAGGAAATTGGGTGGTGAATTTAATGTGCAAGGTGAAATTCGGGGAACTTTCAAAATCGTGCTAAACATGCAATAATCAGCCAAAATTTAAAGGTTTCAGAATTGGGGAAACATAAAAGAACAAAATAAACTTACTCCCAAACAACTGCATACTGATGTCCTTTTCTCGAAACACCGAATCTAAAAAGGGGAACGAACCAAACGCAAAAGATAAGGTTTCGAATCATGCAGCGGATTGGTTTGGACAGAAAAAGATAGAAAAGTAATAATTCTGGAGACGAATAGGAAAGGAAGATTCAAAGAAACATGCGTCACATGCCAGATAATAAAATAACTTACCGTCTTCGGAAGGGCAGATTTCCGAATCGCCTTCGTCTTGTATTGGCTCGGAAGGAGCTTCTCCCATTTCCCTGAAAGCCAAAGTCAATATAATAATTTTTCTTAAATTAACAAAAATAAGTAATGATTTAAGTACTATTAGTAGTATAGAGCTTTTGCCAAATTACGGCTCTCGCGGCAAGAGTTGGCGAAATCCGCCATTTTGAGTACATTTACGTTAAGGTAAACAAACAACAACAAACTGTTTTCCGTGAATATTGGTTCTGTTTACAGCTTTTACAAGTAGCTCAGGTAAACAAACAAAAAGACACAATAAGACACAAAGCAAAAGACACAAAGCAAAACCAATATTCACGGAAAACAGTTTGTTGTTGTTTGTTTACCTTAACTTAAATGTACTCAAAATGGCGGATTTCCCCAACTCTTGCCGCGAGAGGCGTAATTTGGCAAAAGCTCTATTAGTAGTTATTTGTAGTATAAGTAGTATTAGTAGTGTCATAGTAAGTATAGCAAGTTACAGTAAGTAGTATAAGTATTTAAATTAAGTAATTGTATCTTATTTTAGTTGAAAAAAGGATAATGATTAACCAGGTTTTACAAGATTAAAGAGATTAAGTACCCATCATCCGGTTCACGGGTCAAGTACTTTTCATACAAAGCTCCCCCATCGCAAGGGAAGATATCTTCGGACATGATTATGATATTCTTAATGAGTTCATTAACCAAATTCTGATATTGGACTTGATCTTTATCTTCGGGCACTGGGACTAATGTGGGGCCGAAGCAAATGGCAAGATTATACGGATCCATCATATTCTCGTCGCTAAATTCAGACAAACTAATGGACACACATTAATTAGTATTTCATTAAGAAGGCTTCCTTAGAGATTTTACTGGTTTAAGAACGAAAAAATGTAGCGCATAACCACAAAAACTGAGCGTGGCAATGTTTGGAAGACTTCGCGGATTCGCACCGTAAACTCTTCCTTGGAATTCAATTCTACAAGACAAAATCCACGAATTAGAATACAAAAATGCAACGAAATAGTGAAAAAGCAATTCCTTAAGTAATTTTAATTAAGAAATTTAGTTAAAAAGAGAACTAACGAGCGATTTCCATGAATTGATCAAAAAAGACGATGGGGAAAAACGGTTCGCGCAGTTCCCTTAGGTACAATTTCAGAACGCCAGCCACTGAATTGATATCTGACGCATCAGTGACGTCAGCCAGGGGATCTTCACCGCGTTCGAATGCTTCTTTGAAGTTGTTGATCTCTAATTGGGAACCCGAGACTCTGAAAATGCCTTGGTGATGAAGCCCATAGAGGTTGATGACTCGGATGCAACTCTTAACCACGAGAGGAATTTCCACATTGGTGGCTTCCAGGTATTCTTCCAAGCTCCCGCCAAAGAGCTTGGGTTGACCCATCAATGGAGTGCGACCAATGCGTCGACGACGAGGTTTGTGCAACGGATTTTGAGCGCCTGGTAAACCAGAACCACTGCCGGTGGACAGTTTAGGTGAAGTCGCCAACTGGAACCCTTGCTCGCAAATGGTTTTCTCGATAAGATCCTGTCTCGCTTGCAGGCGATGCGTCCGGTTTGAAATGGTTATATACTCCCCAAATTTCTAAGCAAAATCCCCAAATTAATCAAACAAATTCTAAAATTGTTCTAAAATTGTTTTTACAAGAATTAAATGTGCTTTTTAATAGTAAACTTGGGCAACAGGCTTGTGCCTATACGCTAATAAAATGTTTAAAAAAATGTAGATTCGTGATTACGTATTCGAACCTTAGTTTCAGTAAATTTTATCGAAAATAGGAAAAGCACAAAAAGAAAGTTCAAAGAAAGAAATTAGGTAGAAGTTAAAGTAAAAAAGTAAAAAGTAAAAGGAAAAGTGAAGAAAACGTTGCTTACAGTTAAGTAAAAATCTTCAGTTTCGTGTCGATTGGCTCGCAATTTCAAGGAAACTGGTTCAGGTTGCTTGGGCTGGAAGGAGGAAATGGAGCGATTGTCCTCGTCGGCAAAGGCAGGGCTCGTGTCAAAATCTTTGGCCGTGATCATCTCCAACAAGCTTTTTTCAGCCGTTTCCAGCGTTTTCCAAACTTCCTCAGACTCGATTCTCAAACCAGTAAGCAGCTTCTGTAGCTGCCCGTGTCGAGAGGCTAGTTCATCTCGAAGTTGTTCGTGCATGCTCAGCTCGTGGGTCGCCTGCAGATCCCAATCAAAATGTCACATTTTCATCTTTTCATAAAAAAAAATCATCTTTTCGAGTTTTCAGTTATATTTACGTCTTCTGGTTTCGGTTGCAGAGCAACCGCGTCAAACTTCTTGGGAATCATAAACGCGGTATGATTAGCCTCCAGGAATCGCTGTTTATCAGCCCTGGAATCCAGGTTTCCCAAACACTTTTGCATTCCATCAATAGAAGTTTGGATGGATTTACGCATGTTTTCTTCCACCGACACGTGTAGAAGTAACGCTCGTCCAACACATGTGTGGAAGCCGAAATCCATGCACTGAAAATTCCAAGATAAATTAATACAATTAATTTCATTCCGTTTGCAGAGAAATATTGCAAAACAGACTTACGTCAATCAAATCGGAGAGATCATCCACAAAATATTTATGAACTGCAGCATTCGCTGCATCCATAGACAGCATATACTCATTTCTCGCTTTCAGAGCTTTCAAATATGCATCGTTATACTTGTTTTTCCTCTAAGAAGACAAAAACGTGATTCATTAAAGCCGTATAAGAAAATCGAAATAAAATGCGTAACAATTTCGGTCAACTTTAACCATTATTCAAACCAGTAAGGCAGTCATTGGTATTTTCTTACCTTGGAAATTTCTTTTTCTATTAACTTGAATTTTTTAGATTTTTCCAATTTCTCTTTGGCAATCGAAGCTTCTAGTTTTGAGCGCTGAGATTCCACGTATCGCAATTTGGTTTCCGCTTGACGGCATTCACCTTGGTACATCTGTGATGTCTTGAGGGCTGTGTGCAGCTCATGTAGAACTTTTAGAAGTTGTTCGTGAGTGGCTGATCCAACTTCGCGACACTGAGCATTCAAATAAAAAGAGGACAGAAAATGTGTAATATGTCACGGGGCCAGATAAGGAGAAAGTTTACCCGTCTGTAAATCCGCTGGACATCTTCTTGCACTTGGTTTAAGCGTTGGGTGATGACATTCGCATAAATATCACTAATCACAGCATGATCTCGCGCTTTTTTCTTACTCTGGGCCACGACATGCTGCCAACACGAATGGGCTGAAAACAAATGCCATTGCTCACGCCTGGAAAAGAAACCCCGCAAGGATTAGTAAACAACTGTGAAAGCAATTAATATGTGTCTCTCGTAAACCAGATCTAAATGAGGTTGATCCTAAACAAGCCATGCTGCTAGGTCGATAATATTACACGTTAAAGACAGCAAAACACGTTTACCTTTGTTTTTGCTCTTTCTGTCGCCACAGCAGACTTTTCGTCAACTTGTCCATGTTTTTGCTGTAATCCAGTTCGACTTCCGCCCTTCGGCGGAAAAAGTCTTGTAGTTCGTTCACAATAGAGACTTGCGTCTCCATACGCGTATCCAGGCATCGTAATTGTTCGTTTAATTGCTGTCGAATGTCTGTTATTGCACAAAAAAGAGATTTTGAGTCATAAACAATATGAATAATTAAGCGTTCAAGTACTCTCAATCCTCTACGTGCAGGAAGATTAGACATAAAAACAAAGAAACGTTATTATACTTTTAAACCGATAATCTTTTCCAAGAAAATTGGCAAAGAAAAAGGTTCGATTTTACTTATACTAAGCCCGGGCGACAGCTGTTTGACTCATAAGTTGTTTCAATGTCACATACGTAATGTACTAAAAACACGCAATATTGCGTGAAGGATATGTAAATCTGGGACTATTGTAGCGAACGTTTGAATTCCGAAAAATGTATTAAATTCTAAGCAAACGGGAAACAAATTTTAAAAACTTGTAATTATTTCAACAAAGTCAATATGCAGACCTAGACCTTAAACCGGCCCAACCGAATTACTGGCAAAAATGTATTACCAGCAATAAATTCCGTTTTATCATGACACGTTTTCGTTTAAATATGTTAAGTACAGTACTATTTCCCCAATAGCGTTTTCCGGTCCGGGAGAAGCTTAATCAAGAGGAGCACGAGAGGCATATACTTCTCGCAGTCTGCTGTCTCTTTACACATGTCAGGGGTGAAGCCTTGCATATTTAATGAGGAAGAGGTTCATCAATTAAGAACCGGTCCTTAGAGTGCGAACTGATGAAACCAAGATTTCTCTTGATCTGAATTCGTATCGCTTTCCGAGCACACATACGTACACTCACAAACAATAAAGATCCTTCACAAGGAAAATGACTCTTTAGTTTACATATTAATATTTTGAATATTTACCTTTCATTTGAGAGTCTAGTTCGACTAAATATTCCTTTTCCTTTCGATAAACACGTCGGGGATCGCTGGAAGCTGTACTAGTTGATAACGCCATTATGGACGGAGACACGACTTCACAGATGGTTTAGAAAAAGCGAAGTCCCACGTAGTACACAAAACACTTATTTTGCGCTATTGCTACAAAGGTCCAAGGCGTTACCCATTATTCCCTAACCCTATTGCACTTCGTGATGCTTTTCAAGTTAAAAATACACAAGAGGTGAAATGAGTTTAAAGCTGTAAACAACTTAGACCCATAGCGTGAACTAATAAGGACTTGGGCAATATTCCCAGTCCGGTTTTCGCCCAAAACTTACACCTTTGTTGCAACAAAAGCCAACGGGGTGCGAAGATCATTCGACCCCAGCTATAACGAACACATCTATTAAGTAAACCCACTCTTGTCAAGCTAAGGAGAAAATCAGACAAATCTATTCAAAGTGGCGCCATCAGCGGTGAACTTTAGAAAATTAACTTTCTTGTGCATAAATGGGAAGAGGTACGATAATGAAAATTCACCCCCTTTTACCAAATGAGATAAGGTAATGTGTTGTAATCTTGTAGTGTAAGGCTACAAAAGATTCGCAGAAAAGCTGTGTGCTAAAGATAGTTTAGTTGAAATAGCTGGTTCACCGATAAAGATGATAAGGACCGCGTCATGAGATGGCTGGGATTAAGCTTGGTCAGATTACAGTAAAGGAATGTAATATCAGGGTAAGCTTTAACTCATAAATGCAGCAGCAATCTAGCTTAATAATGGTGTCAAAAGATATAACTTCAATTTCTTGTTATCGCAATTTCCGTGGTATCTTTAATAATGTCATTATATTTTTTACTTGTCGGGATTATAAAGCTAAGGAATTTTTATTCTTAGATGCTCTTTCTGGTAATACAAGTGATAAGATTTTTATTCAGGATTTTGTAAGGTGTAGGTATTTTTATTTATAAATGGATTGCTCGGAAATTTCATTCGTTTCAAATCCATAAATGATGGCGCCACCATCGAGGTTCTGTACTTTTCGTTTAAATGAGTCATCACCGTTCTCAGTTTTTCCATGCTTGGCATCCGTCGATCCTCCTTGTTTGTAAAGACCGACGCTACAAAATAATCTCGTTGCATTTGCTGAATTAAAAACAACAATACAATTGACCGGTAATTAAAAAGCTTATATTTTTATTTTAGATTAATATCCTTACAAGAGTTCCCCAGCTAGATCATTCCTTGTAATCCTACATAAGTAGAATTGCAAATTTGGCTTTTTAGTTTCAAGTTTTCAACGCTTTTTTCGGGGGATGATCAAGTCGTCCCATTTCCAACTCGGCCCAAAACCAAAACCCAACTCATGAAAGCACAATCAAAGATTAATTTAATTTGTAAATTAATCATTTTGAAAACCTGAAGCTCTTGACAATGAAGACATGGCTTAGCACCGTTTTTTCTACGTTTATACTAATTTTCTCTTTGTTTTTCTTCCCCAGATGGTCTTATAAAGGGCACGAGATTATGTCCGGACCTGACTCGCATGGCATGATGGCTTCTCCTGGTCCTGGAACTCCACAGCCTTCTCCTCGTCAAGTACAATCACCAGCTCCCCATCCCCACAACAACCTCCAACAAGCACCGTCTCCCATGGCTGCCCCTCAGCCTCCTTCACCTATGACTCAGCCGCAGCAAGCACCGTCACCAATGGGACCTCCAACGTCTGGAATGCCTATGGGTCCCACCCACCAACAACAGCAAGTTTACTCTCCTGCTGTTGGTCCACCTGGACACGTGGGACACCCACAGCATCTTCAGCAGCATATGATGGGCCATCACGTCCAACAAGGCATGCCGCCCCAACAAGGTCACATGGCGTACATGATGGGTTACCAGCATCAAAACCAGGGCCCTGGTAATACCAACAATCCTGGACCCATGCATCCACCAGGACCTCCTCATATTCCACTCCAGCAACCTTATTCCCAAGTAGATTTCAAATATCTTTATTGTAGTTTGGAAAAGTTAATGGTTTTCGTGATTTAGAATCCATCCGCGTATCCTCCGGATAATATTAACGCTCTGCAACGCGCTATAAGCACCATGGAAGAAAAAGGATTGCAGGATGATCCTCGTTATTCCCAATTACTGGCCATGCGAGCTAAACAAGGCAACATAGGACCCCCTCCTTCTGGCGGCCCAATGGATCCCAACCGTCAAGTAATTCTTAAAATTTTCTTGAAGTTGCTATTTCTAAAGAATCTTTGATCAAAGAACCAAACGTTACGATACAAAGAATCAAAATATTTGATGTAAAGTAACATTTAAAATATACGGACAAAGTTATTGTAGTTAGAAACTTAACATAATAATATCAACAACTTTCGTAATCGATTAGATTATGAAATCGATTAAAAACGAATATTTTTTTCAGGCTTATGGAAGTAATCCTGGTGCTCCAGGCCAACCCCCAAACCCGAATGGGGAAGTTCCAGGCGGTCCTAAATCGTCCTTAGCTCTCAACCCCATTCAAATTAGCCAACTTCGCGCGCAAATCATGGCATATCGTTTCCTAGCACGAAACCAACCCGTTCCACAGCAAGTGGGATTGGCAGCGCAGGGTAAACGTCTTGAAAACCCCTCCCCTCAAGCCCCTCCCCCTCCGCAAGGCATGCCTCCACAACAGCAACAACCCCAACAACAGCATATGCCACCTCAACCCCCTTTCCAGCGCCCTCCCATGTCCCAACCCCCTCAATTGAACATCCCAACTGGAGCTCCGCCCCCTCCTCAAGGACCGGTACGTCCTCCTGCCCCTCCGGTACCCCTTCAACCTCCGGTAGTTTCTCAGCCAGGACCAGTTCCAGGACCGCCTATCGTAACCTCCCAACCCCAACAAACCCCAATGCCGGCCCGCCCTCCTGCGTCTCAAACCCCACAACAACCTTTGGCTGAACAAGTGAATATGGGCATGAAGTTGGTCAATACCCCACCTGGTCCGCTTCCTAACTCTGCCCCTCAGCCCCTTTTGCAACAGCAGCAGCAACAATTACAACAGCAGCAGCAGCAACAACAACAACAGCAGCAACAGGGACCGCCCCAAGCTAATGTACAAGGACAGAAGCAGAATAGAGTCACGCCTGTTGCTAAACCAACGGGTTTGGATCCTGTTGTTTTGCTCCAGGAACGGGAAAGTCGTTTGTCCAATAGGATTGCGCATCGAATGGACGAACTAATTTCGTTGCCGTTGAATGCCATGGGAGAAGATGTGAGGGTTAAAGCGCAGATTGAGATCCGCGCATTGCGTTTGTTGAATTTCCAGCGCCAATTACGTACCGAGGTAAATACAATTTTTTTTTTAAATTTTTCGAGATTGAAAAAAATAATTGTCGTAAATAGAATTTTACTTGAATTTAATATGACGTTGCATTTATGTTTTTCCCATAATATTTACAATATGTGTGTTCATATTTGATAAATAGTTATAGTCAGAGCTAAAAATCGCTCGTTTTCCAACGAGCGCGCTCGTTTCAAAATTGGCGAGCGCGCGCGCTCTTCGCTCGCAATTTTAAAA